>PVJX010014607.1:0-44446 GCA_004027295.1 Dolichotis patagonum | reverse complement strand
CTATAATGTTGTGTATTTCTTTGATTTTGCTCTACCTAGTAGAACAACTGTTGTGAAGACAACGAGATATACAATGTTGCCTGTTACTGTTGTCCTGGTGACCTACTGTGATGTTCTGTGATGCAAAAACAAATACAGTTTCACTATATTGTCTCAATTGGCTTTATTCCATCTTTTTTTTTTTCTGTTTGCAGCTTCACTGTGTGTTCACTTTGTATGCCTTAATTTTGTAACATGAACAGCTATTTCGGGGAGTATGTGGTTTGTCAACTAGTGATATATGGTTTTTTTTTTGAGGTTTTGTATTGTTTCTACCCTTTTTTCTGTATTGCTTTTTTTTCTCTTTAAATAAAATTTTAAAAAAAAATTTTAAAAAAAAGGCTTGGTTATTTACTGCAGGTAGCACACTCAACTGTAACACTCTTTAAGAAAGGAATTCTAAGACAAAAGTCATTAAATGATAGCTCCCAACCTATGATCCCCACTTTAGGCACTATTTCACAAAGAAATAATTCAAAAGAAAAAAATATACATATATAGCTTTGTGGGTATTTTTTTTTCCTGAGGCATGGTCTCGCTATGTGGCTCAAGCTACCTTTGAATTCACAATCTTCCTATCTCAGCTTCTCAAATGCTAGAATTATAGGCATGCACCACCAAGACTAGTCCAAAACAATGTATTTTTAGAAAGGTATTTATAGCTGAAGCTATATATTAGCTAAAATCTGGAAACAACCCTAATACCTGTCTACAGGAAAGAATAGTATACTAATGTAAATAAATATATCGCCACTAGAAATGATAAATGTGAAGATTTTTTGCAAAACATTTTGCAAATAACCACTACATAGCAAGTCATGGTAATTTTTAAAAAAATTAAGTCAAATTTATAAAAGCAAAATGAGGAAACACTAAAAATTCTGTTTCCACAAGTAACAAGTCATGAGATGAAATGAACAGTACTTTAGGATGTGAGAAATTTTTTTAAAAAATACATCACATAGCTATTAACAGTTACATCTACTTTTCTTTAACTTAACAGATTAAATAGTTATAGAAAAGCACAGAAGGGCCAGGCACAGTGGTGCGTATCTGTAATCCCAGTACTCAGGAGGCTGAGGCTGGATGAGTTGAAGACCAACCTGGGCTACATAGTGAGTTCATTGCCTGCCTGAACTACATAGGAAGACCCTGTCTCAAAAAAATGAAATGAAAAACAAAAACAGAATCCTCCTCCCAAAAAAGAAATGTACGTAAGACAGAGTCAGGAATCTGGAACCTGTATTCTAGTTGTGTGTTTTACACCTCTAGACAACTAATTTCTCTGTCTGTTTCTTCACTTATGAAACGAGAATAATATCTCACACAATTGTGGTGTTTTAAAGATGACGGGCTAAAAATAAATAAAATAAAATAAAATAAAATAAAATAAAATAAAATAAAATAAAATAAAATAAAATATAAAATAAAATAAAATATAAAATAAAATAAAATAGATGACGGGCAAGGCATATTGGTACACACCTATAATCCCAGGTACTAAGAAAGCTGAGACAGGAGGGGCACAAATTTACGCCAGCACGGGCAACTTAGAAAGACTCTGTCTCAGAATTTTTAAAAAAATTTTTAAAGGCATGAGGATGTAGTTCTTTTGTAGAGTATTTGCCTAGGATGTGTGAGGCCCTGAGTCTAATCCCTGGTGCCAGCCTTAACTACACGTCTCAAAAACAAAAACAAATGAGCCCCCCCAAAAAAACCCCACTAAGAGTCTATCTTACTTTAGAAAGAAAGGCTATCAAGAAATCAAATGATAACAAATGGTGATAATCGGAACAAGCATCCTGTATGTGTACCAACAGATAGATAAAGAAAATGTGGTATTTATACACAGTGGAGTACTACTTTGCCGTAAAGGATAAACTTGAGTCATTTGTAGGAAAATGGATGCACCCTGAGAACATAAGGTTAAGTGATATGACACTCGAGCTTAAATGTTGCATGGTTTCTCTTATATCAGAAACTCAAGATATAGAGTAAAATAAAAGTCAGATAATAGGAAGTAGGGAGGCAGATCTTTTGCAAATGGGAAAGGGACCAAGATATGAAAGGGGAGGAGGGCAAGGGGATGAGAACAGGAATTAAGATGTGTTGTGTACATGCACCAACTCCCAAAAAGGAATATGATCATTAATACTATACACCTGTACTAGCGAAAACTAAAAATTGAGAAAAAATACATATGTAGTAGTTAATATCCATGAATGGTGTCATAAAGCTAAGTGAATAATCATTTATTTTTTCTCAATTTACTTATAACTTCTGGAACTTGCTCCTCTAGTGTCAATGTTTCATCTTTTATGCTGAATGATTAGGACTGGATACACACAGGGACACCAGGGTTTTGTTTTGTTTCTATAATGCTGAGGGCCTTGTGTATACCAAGCAATCACTCTACTGCTGAGCCAGATCTCCCAGCCCAGGACTGAGTACATACAGATTAAAGCTGAACTCCTGCACTGAATTGTCCTATTTGGTGAATGTGGCCCCAGTTTCAACCTGCACTACCAGATGAGGAAGAACTGAAGACTGACGAGTTAACAGGATAGACCAAAAGACCTGACGTCTAATTGAGAAAGAATGGATGACCCTGCTGCCTCTAACTGCAAATCCCTCCTACTGACCATTCGAGTTACACCTTCCCTCTTGAGTTAGCTCTAAATTAAGAGGTGACAGTAAAACAAAAAATGGATCATAACAGAAAGAAAACAAAGGGAAAGAATGGACATATTTCCTAAAGAAGGACAAGGACATTTCTCCTTCTTCCCAGTCACTTAACTGCCATTTGGTGACACTTCATTAAGGGGTCAAAGCACTCCCCTGGGGCCTGATCACACCAGCAGAAAACTTTCAAAGTTGAACTTTAGAAGCTGCTGCCAAACAGCAGGTGCAGGCACCCTCTCCCAAGGTGAATGCCACTTGGCTGTGGTACCTCAAATCAAATTTTGACTTAAATTATTCCATCTGGCTTTGACTTGAGAAAGTTATCACTTTATTAAAAGCATCTTAACAATTCAACCATTTCAGCCCTTGTCCGGTCATCTTTGAGGGTCACCTCCCCTACCTGGCAGCCAAACTGTATGTATGTATTTGTACTGGCTTCAGCACATGAAAAATCAGTAACTTTTTTTTTTTAAAAATCTGCTTTCTCTGGAAACAAGGATCTCCCTGAGGACCCGCCACTGTCCAGTTAACAGCAGTCAGCAGAACCAGGGGGCAAAAGGAAAGCACCTGTGAGGACAGCGGCCAGCGCTCCCCGGAAGCCAGGGACACACAGCCTCACCTCTGCGTCAGCCTCTGGCCGTGCCCTTCTCCCAATCACTGATGTAAAGTGAGGGTGCTCCCTTCAAAACAAACGATTAGTGCCCTGTAAACAAATTCCCCATGGCTGTCTAAGCATAGAGAAACCTCTAACCTGGCCCATGGGCCTGACTGAACGGCTGTTTTCCCAGCCCTTCTTCCCTTGCCTCAGGCTCATTTTTCCACTTGGCTCCCTCCCTCTCAGCTTTCCAGCACTTAGTCACCATTGGAGTCTGACTGCATTCCTGGGACCATGGCCTCTTTTAAACAAAAACAATACAACACGCACCCATGGTCAACTATCTGGCCCCCTGGACCCTTGGCAAGTGAGTCCAAGGGAACAGAAATCAATCTAGACAGTTATGTTAGGACGCCCTTTCATCTCCCCTCTCCTCATCACAACCCAAACCAAAAGCAAATAAATCAACCTGATCTGAAGAATTACGGTTGGGAGAGAGGGGGAGAAATATGAGTATATCCGAGAGTTCTACAGAATCTCTTAGATCAGAAAACTCCCAGAATGCAGATCAGCGTCTCTCCCTGCCCACCCTGAAGCCCAACCCCCCTTGATGTCACAGATGCTGCCTAACTCTACGACTGGCGTGGCAGCCACACACCTAGCCACCCGCTGACTTGCAAGCAGGGAAGGTGCACAGGTGCAGCACCAGCGCCATGCAGAATGACGCCGGGGGTGTGGGGTTTTAACTTAACACATTTTAATTTCTTGATTCCTTTTATCTTCTTCCTTTCCAGAAAGCAGATTTATTGCATGTACCCACCAGTTCTCCCAACACTAAGGGGTTGGTTTTCGAATACACGACTTAAGCAGCGCAAGAGGAGAAACTTCTAACTCGTCATTTATATTTGCTTTGGCCTCCGCAGCAGAGGTCTATAATCATGGTACCCCCAGAGATCAATGAAAAATCATTAATCCATGTTACACTGCTAACTCCTATGCCAAGGAACAGGAAATGGAGTGAAGTGAGATAGTAGGGAACACACCAGCATGAGGACAGGACCATGCACACAAGGACATAGGGCTGACAAGGTTGAGCTACCCCTCCCCTGGCTGGTCCCAAATGCCAACCCACTTAACCCACCAACCTCACACCCCATGTTCCTCACTGTGCAACCAGACACGTTTCATAGCTAAACATCTTATTTGTCCAATTAGTCATAAATTTCACAAGACCAAGTCCTAAATTTTTGAGTGCTTCTAAAAGTGGCTCTCAGCAGACCAGTGTTCCAGGAGCCCTATATACAGGTGCCATCAGACTTTAAACAATTTATAGGACTTATTTTCCCATGCAACAATCAACACTTTTACAGAAATTCCTGGCAGATACTAAGACACACTGTGACACTTTGCTGCAAAAGAGGAAGACTGCATATTCAGAAGAACATTTTGAGTTTTTTTCTCAAAGAATATAAAAGAACAAGTTCAGGCCACTAAACAGTTCTATTCAAACGCCAATATACCCAAGGAAAAACAAGTAAAAGAACATACATAATCACAGGCAGAGCTTGCAATTTTATGAAATACTTCTCCTCCCTGGGCAGTAAATTGCCCATTGTAGGTTCAAACTTGAGAGCCTCTTGCTTCAGCCTCCCAGAATGCTGGAATTACAGGCATCTACTACTATGCCAAGCCAAAACTTGCTTTAAAAAAGAAAAAGACTTTCACCTTTAATCCTTTAATGTACTATCAAATTCTAACATCATATAAAACTGTATTTCCGATCCAAGATATAAGAACCACAGTCCCAGCAGAATAGATATTTTGATAGATACTGCGTAAACAAGAACTGCTTAAGCTTAAGCAAGAGTTCTCAAAAGTATGGTTCTTTGTTTGACAAGTCACACTTCCAACAATACTGTAGCTTCAAAGACTCTTTCTAAAAACGTACACTATAACTCATCTCTAAGAATTCAGCAAAGCCTCCAAACCATTATGCTACAGAGACTCAAGGAAAAAACTAAGCAGGTAAGTATCTTAAGGCGTCTACTTACCAAAGCTTTCCAGGGCAGTTTTAGAAGCACTGGGCAAAACCCTGGTTCTCTCTGTGTGTGGGAGTTTAGAATTAAAGAGTTGGGCTATGTTCATACCCATTTCCTCCTGCCATTGGCTAGATTCTGTAATTTGCAAGACATTTGACTAATATGTGTGTTCTGCAAGATGTTAAGAGTTCTTCAGCAGGGGGAAAAATTTCTCTAGCCAAAACGCTTGGGATGATGCTGGCTGAAACAACAAGGGACTCCTCAGCGCCCTTAATTTACCAACGGCACTGGGATCCCCAAGAGAGGGGCTGGGGCACACAGCATTTTTACACTCACTGGACTACAGAACTAACTATTCAAGAATCATACAACATCCAGAAAGGCCAATCTTAACACTCTGTGAGAAGAAACAACCTTGGGAAAGATTCGCTATTGTTCTGTGAACAGGCTCCCCCTTCTGAGCCATGAATTAAGCACCAGCAGGCTCAGAGGTAGACTTTGTTCTCTTACCTTCAAAACTTTTCCCTGGACTCCCCAGCTGGAAAGTGAGGAATAATTACACTGCTCTGCTTCCCAGGGTTGCTTTTTATTGTTTTTAATCCTGAAACTGAGTTTCCTATTAATCACCAAAACAGGTTCTAAACCCAGTGGCCAGACTTCAAAATCCCTGGTGTCCTCCCAACCGGGATGAAGGGACAGAGAGCACATGAACCAGACGCCACCCAGTCAGTCTTCCCATCTCGTTTCCAGGTCCCTATGATAGTCAAAGTGTAGCCAAAACAAGAGCTGCAGGCATCGTCCTCCCAGCCACCAACTTCTGGAAGACGCCCCTCTGAGTGCATGGCACCCAGGCCCAAATCCTGACTCACTCTTTCTTTTTTAATATGAACTTTCTAAAGGAAAACTGAAAGAAACACCAGGTCAAGGCAGGAACTCCAGGCAGGAAAGAAAAAGAAGTATTCAGAGACTACTGCCCTTTCTCTAAAGAGAGAAACTCATTACAGTTATCGAGCAGGGGAAATACTCCTTTCAGTGGAACAGTTTTCCAGGAAAAGTATCTCAGTGTATTTACTATAAAACAATTTAATTTCTCTGTCCCATCACCTGCCACCCCATCCCCATCCCCCCAAAAAACCCACAGATTGTGGATTTCCTCTCATTCTTGGCAGAGTTACCAGAAGAAATTTAATACCCCCTTTGGACTGCTCCCAACAGCTGCTGGAACAAGAGGGGGAAGCTGGGGTATCCCTCCAAAGCTGCCTCTAAAATGACCATTCCCCCTTCCAAACCACATAGCCAGCGAGCATTAAGACTTCTCTTTATCACCTTCTTAAAGCAGGGAGAGACCACAAAAGCAAGTGTCCCAGTCCAGAATACTTGTCTCCAGCCCATCTATTCCTCTCGGTTTGACTCAAGCTGAAGCTTAGGTATAGTAAGCCATTGCTCTATTTCTTGCCTAGTATATACTTCTAGAATCAACCCCCTAGTTCACAGGGCAAGTAAATTTTAGTTTGCTTAGGTTTGTTTTGAGACAAGGTCTTGGTGTATAATTCAGGCTGGCCTTGAACTCACTGCAGTCCTCCTGCCTCTGCCTCCTGAGTGTTGGGACCAGAAGCATGTACTACCACACTTGACTACTGGATTGTTTAATCTACCAATCTCCAAATAAGATTTCTTATCAAACTCCTGTTTTGTTTCGTTTCCTTATCCACAGCCACCCAACCCAATACCTTCTACTTTTGTATATACAAATCCCTTTCAGGTCAAGAGATCTGAAACAAATCTAGGAATAAATTCTCAGTGTCTCCACAGTACTCCAGCCCTTTATCCCTTGTCCAGTATCATCCTACACTAAAGCCGTAACCTTCAGCTCTGTCTAGAAAAGTCCATCATGGGGCCACAGAGAGATCCAGCAAGCCTTCAGCCCCTCAGCTGAGAGACCACCAACAAAGAAGTTCATGA
The DNA here is from genome assembly GCA_004027295.1 of Dolichotis patagonum. Taxonomy (NCBI): domain Eukaryota; kingdom Metazoa; phylum Chordata; class Mammalia; order Rodentia; family Caviidae; genus Dolichotis; species Dolichotis patagonum. The sequence goes on along the minus strand of PVJX010014607.1, from coordinate 37,129 downwards.
ATGTCAACTAGGGGCAGAGGCAGTATCTCTTTTTGCCAGAGGGAAAATGGACAGAATCCCAGCATCATTCCCCAAAGGTGACCGCTGGGGTTGAGTAAAGACCATAAAAACTGTACAAAAGCCAGGGGAGAAAATATAATGCAAGGAATGATTTGGAATCAGGAGCAGGTGAAGGCGGAGGGATGAACTGGCTGACCCCAAATGTCTTTTCCATCTCTTACTCCTATGATTCTTTGACCTCCAATTTTGTGCTGCGGACAAGGAATGGAAAGTCAACAGACATGGTGATGTTTTGAAAGAGCCTGGCAGTCTGCTCTTGTCATTTAGTGGCCTTTCGATGTATTTTTTAAGGTGTCTCTAAGCCCTGTCTTCATTTCACAGTTGTCACCTTTCTCAGCAATTTGAGCTCATGTCAAATACCAAAAAAGAAGAACAAAAAGAAAGAATGTGCCGGCAATTAATTGTGGGCAAAAGAGGGGCAGGCACAGGGGCCAATTGGGTGGCCCAGACATCAGGGAGGGCAATGTGGACAGTTTGGAGAAAATGAAGAAGTGACTCAAAGCTGAGAGAAGGCATCTCACCCTCTAATGGGAGGTCAATTCTTTCTCCAGATAGTCTCATATTCAGTTTTAGACACAACTCCAGCAGTCACTCCAGCAGTAGGGTTTGTACACATATTCTTCGGGGTGAGGGAGGCTTTGCTTAGTAGCTCAGGCTGGCCCCAAACTCACACTCCTCCTGCCTCAGCCTCCCAAGGGCTAGTATTACAGGTATGTGCCATCAACCCTGGCTCACACGCATACTCTTAATTAGCACAATCATCTTACTTCTCTTGATCACAACTGGAGTTCCATCTGAATCCTGTTCAACTTTCAGTAAGACTTCAGAATAAAAGTATTTTCCTCAAAAGAAAACCAAATCTTTGTATTTTCAAACTCTTCTGATGATACCGCTGAGAAATGTTTGTGAAGAATCAGATGGGAGGAGGTAGTAATGTTAATTTTCACTAAAAATTCAAAACCCAGTTTTCTATTCATCTTTCCTCATCTTAATTTTCAAAATTTATAGAACCTGGCATCAAAAAGAGTATACCTGAATTTCTCCTCACTGCATGCCAGGCATCAGGACCAGAGAGTAAGCCAGTGCCAGAGTCAGCCCAGAATGAAGGCTGTCTCACCAAAGTTACTCTTTTCTATGTCCAACTCAATAATTTTGAAAAGAAATCTGTAAACTTACTCAGTAACTTCACTGCCAGCTGGATTTCAGCAGCTCGGGCACAATCTTTACCTAAGGTGATGGTTCTAAAAACAAAAAACTGAAATCATGACGTAATGAAATGCTTTCAGGGACATCTTCCCACTGGGCCAGGGATTTAGCTCAGTGGCTTAAGCACCTGCCTGGCAAGTGTGAGGTCGTGAGTTCGATCCCGGGTACAAAAAAAAAAAAAATTCCTGAAGACTCTGGGTCTCTGCCTTGAGAGTCAGGAACTTCCTCTCCAGCCACTTAAACTGGATAAGCCTGGGAAAGTCACAGCAGCACCTACACCCCTGCAGTCTTGGAGGAGGCCCTGCCATCCCTCCAGTGTGCACTGAAAGTAGTGCCTTCTCTAGAACATTTCCTGTTTCTGCAGGTGTATTCTTTGAGTCTGTAAACTGAACCGTATTTTTATTAACTCGCAGAGCCATTAAAAATGAGCTTTCCAAAACAACCAAAGAGAATATATGCACAGATAGAGGTTTTCAATAAACTAGACCAAGTAAGTGCCTCTCCTTCCTAGCTAATAGGGAAAAGGGAAGCAGAAAACCTAAGCTACTTTGAGTTGCTGTTTTCTGAAAATCACAGTTTGGGTCTTAAATGTAACCAGTCAGCAATGTCCTCTCCGTTCAGTTAGGAGAGGAAACTTTAACGCTTTCTGAGAGAAAGAGAGAGAGAAGAAAAGCTCTTAGGTGCAATCATTTTAAAACAAACAAACACATTCTGCTTATCTGTGTCTATCTCACCACTCTGGATGTTAATCATCACTGAAATGGATACCCCGTCCCCCAGCCTCAAAGAGTTCCAAGGCCACAGCCACAGGAATGAGTGTGCATGCCAGGGCAAACACCTCAGCAGCTCACCCTCGAAGCACCTATTGTTAATTCCAGGAGAATCTAACGCAGGCAAAAGCAAGGGAGCACCCACGTGCTGCTCACAGGATGTTTAAAATGAAATTTCTATTTGAAAATACAGCATGTAGCACTTGATTAGGGAGGGCAAGGAAGCCTTTAACAAAGGAATAACAAATATTTTTAAAGTAAGTTTATATATTTTTTCCTTTTTCGCTCCTTAATTTTCAGTATCAGAATTTGCAGAGCGCGCCCCTGTTCTCTCCCCATCATACAGTACGCTGCTGGCATACAGCCTGCCCTACGCATCCAGCGTGCTGCATTCCACTGTTTTGTTCCTCTACACTGATCTAAGTTAGCTTTTCCCCCTACTCTTTAGGGAAAACTTTCAAACACTGCTGTAGGAAACACCATCTTGATTTTTATCATTTTATCCAAGTTATTTTTATTCCCTCTAGGCTTAATAAATCCTTCAAACTGATTTTTAATCAGATTTCTGACTCAAACTATCCTTGTGTCCCTTTAAAAAAAAAACTCAGGGTACCTATTAGTGTTCACTGTTTGGGCAAGAGGCCTCAAGGGAAGCAAATTATTTGTTTGTGGTTTTAAAGTGGCCTAAATGCCTTCAAGCACAAGTATAAGACCATTAACAAATCACAAGGAACCAAAGCAGTTCATCTTACTCAACAAAGCTATGATCAGTTAGGAAGAACCTATCTGAACCGGGCTTGCCCTGGGCCGGAAGGTCAGTAAACCTTAGCAGCTTGTGTTCCCAAGAATCAGAAGGCTCTTAAGCAGCAAGTGCAGGCCCTAAGCCTACAGGTTCTGCTGTCATGTTCGTGAAAGCATTCAGGACAGGTGAAAGAAACCAAGCTCTGTGAGTGCGTGCGTGTGTGTGTATGTGTGCGCGCGTGCGTGTTTTCTCCCTCCTATTGTGTATGCAGAAACCATCACCACTCTTGCCATATACAATCTGACTGGAGAAGCCAAGCAATTTAAAAGTTCTGTTTTATGCAATCTATTGAATGCTTACTGCTGCGGAACACCGTACCAGCTAGCACCCTACGGTTAGGTCTCATTTTACTATACAATGTCATTCTTTTTATATAATAAAACTCAAGAGCCAGTAAGGTTATATGACTTCTAACAAAATCAAGTTTCGTGCTGCGCTTATAAAAATGTATCCCACTTATTCAGTCTGCAGTGAACAACAAAGCATGAACAGCACTGTCCCACACTGTCCAAGCAGCCACACTCTTGCAGTACTTTGGGCCTAGGGTTCACGCACTCAGAGGACTGGGGTGCACGTCTCTGTCTTCAGGGATAAAAAACACACTACCTCTCTTAGTAGTGCAGTATCTGCAGCTGTCCAGAAGCAGACCACACTGGTAAACACTCTCTCCACCTGCTCCAACTTGTATAACTTCCCCCTCAACACAGAAAACCGAGCAGTGATCCTGCTCTTTATCAAGAGCTATAACAAAATAACTTCCCTGGAAGGCAGGTGATACCTCACACAAAAACACAGAAAAAAAATCAAAACATACATGCCCAATAAATAGTAAAGCCTGCTTGGCAGTCTCAAAGCACTTTACACTATAAACTCATTTTCACTATGCTATTATTATTTCCACTATCAGAGTGTAGACTCATTCCCACTACCTCTCTTTCAGAACAGTTAAAGAAAAAAAATCCATCCACCCAACCATCCATCCATTCAATCCCTGGAAGGAGCAAAAGAAAGCTGTAGTTTGCCTTGGTTCAGTTGAGTTCGAGTCATTCTAATCTACTTCTGTTATGAGTCAACTGATAACATTCTGTGAAAGCACTATTCTCATAAGAAAGGTAGAGGAAAATAATATTATTTTGCAGATAACAAGATTGTATCCCCCACGCCAATCCTAAGGAATCATCACCAACAAAAATCAAACTAGAAAGAGTTATGCAAAATAATCAGATTCAAAATTTACAAAAGATTACAGTAATCCTGTAAATCAATCATACTCTGCTGGAAAACAAAAAGATTGCATTTGCAATAAAAACAAAATGCACAAAATATTTAGAAATCACAAGAATATATTCAGCAACAGATTTATGAGAACTTTATATGAAAACCACAGAAATCTCTGAAAAGGTACAGTTTTTGTGAGAAACTGAGTAGAAATGGGCAAACACACACATAGCCTACAAATATACAGTAATCTAACCCTAACACATATCAGACTCTATCAAAAAGCAACAACTTTTAAAATAGTATGAAAATGGAAAATATATCAATAGAACAAAATGGACAATGTAGACATAGACCAAACACACATATTTATGTGTACGTATAAACTTCATACATGGCAAAGTTAGCTTCCCGAATCAAGAGAATAAAAAGAACTACTTCACAAAAGGTATAATAATAACTAAGCAACCACTGGGGAAACACAGTTAACTGAATTCACTTTTTGCACCTAAACAAATATTAAGGAGACTATTAACTATTTTTAAAAATCAAGTTGTAAGAAAACCAGTGGAAAATTTGAGAGATTTATTGATCTGTGACGAAATCAATTTCTTAGCTTTGGAGGAAAAGGGAAAAACAACAACGACCAGCCGATTCTACTAACACATACAACTTCTATGGTATATAAAAACAGTAAAATAAAAATTGGAAAAATACTTGCACCAAAGATGACAGACCAGACTAACATCTATGACCCACAAAGCTTCTAAATGTATAAGAAAAACATCAAGAACCTAATAATAAATGGGCAAAGAGGAGAAAGAGACAATCTCACAGGTTAAACAAACATATGGGAAAATACTCATCCTGGTCTGTAGTAAAAGTGGTGCAAATTAACACAACTCTGACATACCACATAATCCGCTAAAGTAGCAAAGATACTTTGAAAGTTCTCAGGAGATTGCTTCAATCATTTTCTGCAGGTATACTGTAACTTGATCCAACACCTTTGCAAACCATAACTTTTGATACAGAACACCTATCTTAAGATTTTGTCCTAATAACTAATTCAAAAAGATAAATGTGTGGCATGTCGTGACTTGTATCTGAGTAAAGCAGTTACTCGGAAATGTATCAAATTATTCACTAGTACTTAGGACATAGTGACAACAACCAGAGGGAAGTGCAACTTAAATTTTTAAATGGGAATAGTTTTCGAGAGTTGATAATATTATGGACTTTCATGTTAACTTCAATGTTATTGTACTGTATTAGCCTGGGTGGGGTGGAAATCAACCTGAAAGCTTGCACCCCCAAACCCACACATCCCCATTTTCGCTTTAACAGCATGTGCTTGAGCCAAGTCCTGGACTCCCAAGCCTCAGCTCCTACGGAGGTCAGGCCAAGCCGGGAGTCTGGCACATCCCGGCCACGGCCTGGGCCTAACTGGCCCCCGCATGTGCCAAGCCGTGCGCTTACGCGAGGCCTTTCTCTGAGGCCTCAAGCCGCACAACTTTATTCCAGCGTGGAAAGGAGGCATGCTGCCTGCCTGCCTGCCTGGCTGGCTGGCTGGCTGGCTGGCTGGCTGGCTGTTTGGCGGACGGACGCCTGGGGTGCCCGGGCAGCCCCGGCGGGCGCTTACAGGTCGGTGCCGAGCCGCGAGAAGCCGGCGTTGAGCGAGGCCCGCGCGATGCGGCGCCACGGCGGGTCGCAGCTGGTGACGCGCCGCAGCGTGCGGCACACCTGGGCCAGGCGGCCGAGCGCGCGCGCGTCCAGGTAGGAGCAGACAAGCAGCAGCAGCTCCTCAGGCAGGCGCCAGAGTGCGGGCCCCGCGGCCTCCTCGGCCGCCGCCATGGCCGTCGTCATGGCCGCCTGGGAGCCGGCGACGGCGGCCTCCCGCGCAGCCCCGGCGCGCTGCTCGGCGAGCCCAGCCTCAGCCACGGCCCCGCGAGAGCGCGGCGCCCCTTCCGGTCCGTGCCCGCTTCCGCTGCGCGCCTTCCCCCGCTTCCTCCGCTTCCCCTTCCCCTTGGTCTTCCCGGGCCGACCCTCGCCCTCGCCCTCGCCCTCGCCCTCGCCGCTCCCGGGCGGCGCCGAGCGGCCCTGGCTGCCCATGACGACGCAGAGCCCCGGCGAGACACCGCCGCCGCGGTGGAGGCCACACCGCCCCGCCCCCGGTCACATGGGACGCGGGTAGGGCCGGCGCCGGCAGAGGCGCGCGCAGTGGCTCCTCGAGCGTGGGCCGAGGCCTTCTGCGCCCCCAGCGTGGCCTGCGCGGCGCGGAGAACCACCCGACCCCGCTCCGGCGCCTGCCCAGGTGTTGCCTGCTCGCCGGGGCGCACGCAGAGCGCGGGGGCTGCGACCCCGGAAGCGGACCTCGCGTGCGGAGAAGGGGTCGCGTCCCGCGCTGCACCTGTGTGCGTGTGTACTCCGGGCGGAGCCTGCGGCCCCCCAAACAGTACACACGGGGAAACGGCCGCCGTAGGCTTCTTGCCAGCCACCTCCTAGAAAGAAGTTGGTTCTCCAGAGGCACCCAGGATCCCTGTCGCTTGTCACCCCTGGGATTCTCCCGGAACAAAGCTAAAGGGAGAGCTATAGAGATCTAGACCTGTACTGGCCAACACAATCAGCCCTGATCACGTGTGGATATGAGCATTTGTAATGTAGCCAGTCCGAAACGAAGAATGCTCTAGACATAAGAACAATACCAGATTTTGAAGACGTAAGAAAAAGAATGTGAAATAGCTCATGTATTATAGTTACCATTTCAGCTCTATTGGGTTAAATACAATATATTTTAATGTAACTAGTAGGAAATTTAATATTATACGTGTTGCCTGCATTTGCGACTCACTTTTTTTCTGATCGCACTGAACTACACAGTAAGATTTGGTATCTTCCTACCTCTTTATGGATTCTGTCACCTCATCGAAAGGTTTTCTTCTGTATTTATCATCATCTTAACTATTTTTAGGGAGTAGAAGTGAATGAGAAATCAATTCTGAAATGTTTCAACACATAACATAGCTAAGGAAGAAAGAGCATCATGTAACAAGGTCAGACTGGAATCTGGCTAGAATTACTTTTTAATCTTAGCAAAACAACAACAAAAAATCCCACCTATCTTGGCCTTTTAGTGTTCTGAGTATAGTGGAGATAATGTCTTTACCTTACTTTCGAAGGATAAATGAGATGATCCCTGTAAAATGCTTTGAACTCTTCTAAGAAAATTCTCAGTAATAGTTACAGGTCAAATCCTATTACAAATACACACACACACACACACACACACACACACACACACTACAACAAAGGCTTTGTATAGAAAACGATTTCCAAACTCCATGCAGGGGTTTGTTAAAAGCAGTGGGGTTTTTACATTTCAGTACAACCAAAGCATTGTGGCCATCTCTTGGAAATCACTATTAAGGCGTTCACTTACTCTAGAATTCACTTACTATTAGACAACTGAGTTGGGAACATGCCAGTTAAGGTGATACTGTCATCAATTCAGTGCTCATTGATCCTGCTACATTTGTGTGCTGTGAGTCTCAGTTCTGGGAGGAAACAAGGATGAATATAGCATATAGTTCTTCCATTTTGTGCTCTAATTTCTGTAGACAGATTTGTAAATTCTTACTATTTGACTTTTGTTTTTCTGGTACTGGGGATTGAACCTAGAACCTCTGCACTAAGATATCTCCCTGGAGACAGGATCTTGCTAAGTCCCTAAGGTGTCCAGACTGGGCTTGAATTTGTGATTCTCCTGCCTTAGCTACTGTCTGACAATTTTTTAAACCCTTTCTTTATACATACTAAAGTTATACCTAGTTTTTGGTGGGGGATACGAAAAATTGTTTAATCCAATATAAATTGTCAGCATTAAAAGCACTTTCAAACAGGTACAATCTACCCTGTATACTATGTTGGCTTCATTGATAGAAGAATTAAAGCACCATTTAAAATATCTGAATAAAGATGAGCGTGGTGTAACATTCACATTCATTTTTATAAAGATTTTAATTTTTATAGTTTGCAGATTAATAAGTACACTGAAAACACTGGGATACTTTTAAATTACAATACAAAACTAAATCATAATATATTGAAATTTAAGACAGTGTGAGTTTTATAAGGGTATTTAGAAGTATTGATTACTTCCTTTTTTAAAAAACAGGGTCTTAGGCAACCTACCTTCTGGGTCCCCTTCTGTTTATTTTAGACAGAAGCTATCTTTCCCTCAATAAATGCTTCCTACTTAAAAAAAAAAAAAAAAAAAAAAAAAAAAAAAAAAAAAAAAAACAGGCTCTTACTATGTAGTAGTTCAGGCTAGCCTCAAACTTGTAATCCTTCTGCTTCAGCCTTTTGAATGTGAGGATTACAGGTGTGCACCATCACTCATAGCTAGGTGCACTGAATACTTTTAAAGAGTTTTTGTTTGGGGGGTGGGAAAATGTTTTTTTGTTTTTTGGGGTTTTTTTGTTTTGTTTTTTTTTGAGACAAAGTCTCAGGCTAGCCTCAAACAGCTATCCCCCTGCCTCTGCCTCCTGAGTGCTAGGATTATAGGTGTGTATCGCCACACCTAGATTTTTCTCTCTTTTTTTAGATAGAGTTTTGCAAAATTGTCTAGGTTGCCCTGGAATCCACAATCCTGGAGGCTAGAATTACAGATATGCACCAGTGTATCTGGCTTTGTCTTGGTTACTTTCTAAGAGTTAATCATGTGGACCTTCAACTTCCTAATGCTTTTTATAATCTTCTTGTAGGGGCTGGGGATTTAGCTCAGTGGCATAAGCACCTGCTTGGCAAGGTTGCGAGTTCAATCCCCAGTACCAAAAAAAAAAAAAAGTGAAATTATAATCTCTTTGCAAAACTTTAAAGGATTTTGTAGGGACTAACATATCTTGCCAAAGAACACTTAACTTTGTAAAACACACACATACTCATTTTACAGTTATTCCATGCAGAATTCCAATACGTGCTTCATCTTCAAGGAGGTAGAGTGTAACTCCTCACTCCTGATGAGAACTGCCTAGAGTGACTTCTGTGCCTCCCTTCAGACAGTGCAACAGGAAAGGGGAGGAGCAGCTTGCAGTGGAGAAGGCTCACAGCCCTGCCTCAGCCAGGAGGGGCAGGGTCCACATCAACTGTGAAGTCATGTTGATGGAAGGTGCCTTGGTATACACTTTGCCTCTGTAGTCTTCCTCCTCAGAACCCACAATCTCAGGCTAATAATGAGAAAACACCATGCCAATTCCAGTTAAGGAATGTTCTACAAAAATACCTGATCAGTATCCTCAAAATACTGGGGCAACCCGCTCGGGACCCCCTCTGTCTCTCTCTCTCTCTCTCTCTGACAGAAGCTTTCTTTCTCTCAGTGAATATATTCTGCTCTTAACCTCCATTGTTGCTAAAATTCATTCTTTAATACTAAAGAACAGAAACTCCTACCAGACATCTAGTAGGTTGGGAATTTCTTTCCCCTATATCAATAGCAAAATACCTTTGTGATCTGAATAAACAAAGATACTATATGGAAAGTAATAACCACCAAAAAAAAAAAAAAGTGAGTAGACTAAGCTTCATCAAACTTAAAACTTCTAAATACAATGTTTTCCAAGAGCATGGTACATGCTTATAATCCCAGCACTCAGGAGGCTGAGGCATGAGGATCACCACAAGTTCAAGGCCAGTGTGAACTGCATAGTGAGAATGTCTCAAAATAAGGAAAGTCTGAGAAGCTGTCACATGGTCAAGAGAAGCCAAAGGAGACATATGGGACTAAAGCTGCTAGCTGATGCAGTGTCCTGAACAAAATCCTAGAACAGAAAAGAAAATGGACCTTTGCTAAAAACTAAGAAAATCTGAGCAGTTCATTACTTTTAACAAATGCACATACATATGGGTGCTTTCTACACAGTCTTCACAATATTCCTGTAACTTATTAAAAAATAAAGTTTTCAAAAAATTCATTTTGGCCTTTTGCGACTTAACAGGTAAGTTGGCAAATATCGACTGTGACGCCCATGAAAACAATATTTTTCCTGAATTATACAGATTCATAGTATTATGAACCTTATCCTGTTACTCCAGATGCGAAAGAAACAAGTAAAAATAAATAATTTCCAACAAAATGTGAACTACTTAAGATTTCTAATCCTCTATGGCTAGGAGTGTAGCTCAACAGCTTAGCATTATTTAGCCCGTGAGATCTGAGCCTCAGCACTACAAAATAAATAGGTGAGTAAAGATTTCTAGTTATCTAAATTAACAGTTTCTAGGAAAATTGACTTTCCAAAGATCAGGAAACATCATTCCAAGATACTGTCCTGAATTTGTAACTGTGAGGAAAGAGACATTTCTGATCACTGATTTTATATAAATTGTATGTATATGTATTTAGATATATATTATGTAAGTACACATCAATGCACACAGAATTTAAGGCCTGTCTATGATGAGTCAAAAGGCAAAAAAGGAAATATAATGTAACTTTTGATCGGGGTGTGGTGGCTTATGCCTGTAATCCCAGCACTTGGGAGGCTGAGGCAGGAGGATTGTTGCAAGTTCGAGACCAGCCTGGGCTACAAAGTGAGCTCAAATTCAGCCTGAACTGCATAGTTAGAGCCTGTCTCAAAACAAAAAAAAAAAACTTTTGAGAGAAAACAAAACAAAACAGATTTCCAGGAGATTTGCCTGTTACATAGTGCTATTGTTAGTCGGTTTGTAATACTTTCCTTTATGTCACTGGGTGATGTTCAAGAAACTATACAATCCTCAGAATTAGGATTTAAGATCAGTTCTTGTATTGCCATGTGGCAGCAGGTTTTGTGGTTTTTTTGGCCTGAGCCAGTCAGAAGACTAAGTCTTGACAAGTGCTGGAAGATATAAAACTTGAAGAAACAACAAAATCTTGTGAAAGTTTCATGATCGCTAAGGATTTCTTACCATGCTTTCAGATTCTGGTTTTTTTAAAGGATCAATAAATAAAGCAGCCAGGGGCTGGAGATTTAGCTCAGCGGCATAAGTGCCTGCCTGGCAAGCATGAGGTCGATCCCCGGTATCATAAATAAATAAATAAATAAATAAATAAAACCAGTCACCGTTAAGATAAAATTTATACAAATATGATCTTGAGTTATTTCCTAAGAAATAATTTAAAAATAATAATTTAAAATAATTAAAAATTTAATTAATAATTAAAAAATAAGTCCCAGGAAAAGTTTGCTCTTTAGGCATCTTTAGCTGTCCTAGAAGAAAGTTCTGGGTTAAATATAGAATGCTTATTTCAGATTCTATAATTATTAATGCTATGCAATAATGCCTAACTTCAAATAAATTTTTTTGTTGAAGACCTTTGTTACACTGAATGAAACTACAGAATATAATTTATTTACCTTGTGATAGGTTTGGGTTCTATTAAAAAATTAAAAATGCAACCCAAGCATGGCAGCATAGCCTGTAATCCCCACACTCTGGGAGGCTGGGGCGGGAGGATTGTAAGTTTGAGCCCATGCTGAGCAATTTAGCAATTTATCAAAACTGTGTCTCAAAGTAAAATATAGAAAGGACTAGGGATGTAGGTCAATGCAAAGCCTTGGCTTTAATCTCCAGTGCTCCATCACAGGTCGGGTGGGGGCATAAAGCATTCAAAGAACAAATGTCCCGAAGTATCTGTCATTGTGTTACATTGACTAATACAGATGCTGGACTGTGTTGTTAAAGATAAACACAAATTTGGGTGTTGATCAAGTAAAAATAGATCTTAATTTTTAAACCAAGATTTATGTTATCTTTTAAGAAGCTCCCAGACTCTAACACATTAGTCTGTGTGATTGGCCCTTTCCTGTCGCAGCTGTTTCAAACACAAACAGATGAACTCAAAGAGGCCCCTGCGTTTGGAATCTGCCGTGGAGAAGTCCGAGTGAGGCCTCCAAGGTTTCCCACGTACCATAGATTGAGCTCTCCTTGGAGCAGCCTGGGCTCCAGTCCAGGAATTTCCTAAATACATGGAGCCAGGGAGAGGCCTGCTCCTTCCACAGGACAGCAGGTAGGTCACCAGCTCTGCTGCCTCCGGGCAACACAGCAAGTGAGAGGCCTTTAGCCAGAAGGCATTCCAAGAACAATGAGCAGACACCTACAAACTTCCCACCTACAGAAGCACCCAAATTAGGCGGGAAATGGAAAATTAAAAAGCTGAAACCAAAGTCTACCTGATAACAGAGATAACAGAATCAAACAATGGTAACACTGGTATCAGTCCTGAAGAGATAGCCTTAAGGGTGGATTCTCACTTGCTCCGGGTGTGAGCCTCCATCTGCACAGAGCTACTCAAAGTAGAGAACTTTGGCCCAGATGCTACTGCACCCTGGGTGTGTGGCAGAATTCAGGAGATTTAATCTGTACTCTGTCAAGAACTTCATCTTGGCTGTGCATAATCCTAGCTACTCAGGAAGCTGAGGCAGGAGGATCATAAATTTAAGGCCAGCCTTGACAATTTAACAAGACCCTGTCCCAGTTTGAAAAGGGCTGGGGAGGTAGCTCAAAGGCATAGAGCTTGCCTAGTTTGCACAAGGCCCTGGATTCAATCCCCAGTACTGCAAACAAACAAACAAACACACCCTTTTTTGGACTACAGGAGGGCCAGGTCCCAAAGGTTGCCTAATTTTCCAGGAAAAGTTGAAGTCAACCAGAAGATAGGGTGTTTAATCTGAGTTTAAGTATCAGAATTAGAGCTGTGCAAAGCAATGATACTTATTAATATTTTGAAGGGTTAGAATATTATCATTAATACCAGCTGTTAGAAGGAAATTGTTAATTCAGTACCCTGTATTACATTAGCCCACCCTGGAGAAATCAATGAACAAGGGAACTTCTTTTTTTTTTTTTTTTTTTTTTTTTGGTACTGGGGATCGAACTCACGGCCATGTGCTTGCAAAGCAGGCAGGCGCTTATGCCACTGAGCTAAATCCCCGGCCCGAACAGGGGAATCTGAAATGTTTAAGCAGTAGTATCGTGACAGTCTAGGTGGGATGGATCATACAACTTCCATAATGCTGATTTTTTTAAATTAAAAATAAACCACATAAACTTGTGTCACTGTTTTAAGGTTTAAGAAAATATGAGCTATCAAGAGTCTCCCATGTTGTGTTCACAGTGACTGACTCAACAGTACCTGAGACAGAGTCCTAGAGACGACCTGAGAAGAAATCAGCCAGTGCTGGGGTTAGAAGGGTTCGGACCCAAAGCCTCCCACACTGCTGCAACGGACAGATCCCATCCACAGAAGGGAGCAATAGGCAGCTGTCAAAAAGAATGAAGAAAAAGTGAAATGCAGAACTGTGTGCAGTGTAGTGTGAGCAGGAAAACTCATCTGTGCGCTGATTTCTGTGCACCAAAACCTCCGGAAAGTATGCAGAAACCTAGCACCGGCGTTTGCCCCTCGGAAGTAAACTTGGTGGATGGGGAACGGTTTCTTTTCCCTATGTTCCATTTTATACCTTTTGAACTTCCGGCTATAAACTGTTTCCATGTGCTTCCTATCAAAGTAAGTTTTATCTCCAGAAGAAGGCATTCTAAGGAGCGAGACTGTGCTCGTCGAGCAGGTTTGGATGTGTGTACGAGGCCGCAGTGGAAGGAACCGCCACTAAAGTTTTGCAATGAGGAGTTAGAGTGGAGCAGAGGCGTGGGCACTGCGTGGGTTGACAGAGGTGTTCAAGGTTCAAGAACTAAACTGAGAGAAAAATTACTGAGCAAGAAAATCATTTGTAAAGCTTCAGCATGTAACAAAGAATTTTCAAATGAAGTCCATCATGTCTGCAAATCAGTGAAACAGTCTCAACTTCCTCAAAACACACACACACACACAGTAAGCAGCTAATCAGATATTAAGATAGTTCTGAAGTTTTACAGTCATCTCTTTTTTTAGGGGTCATTCTTTGCATTTTTACTGCCCTAGGTATACCTCTTCAAGGCACAGCAATGCCAGTTAAATTTTTTTTCTTTTTTAGTTTTGTTTCCAACCAAATCTTTTGTACATTTCTGGAATTTAAGCCACCTCAGTTACTGCTACTTATCTATAACACCATTGCTTTGAGGGATTAAAGCAGGTTTTTTTTTTCTAATACACTTAGATCAAGAGTCATCTGCGTTGAGAGGAATATCTTGTTGGAATTGGGGGTGGAGAATCTCTTATTTTTTATTTTTGTTTTTGTTTTTTTGATCTTTAGTTGTTTTGATTTCTCCCGAGAGTAGTAATCTTCAGCAAGTGATATTTTTAAAAAGCCCCAAACACACCACAAAACATTCCAAGTGATTTTAACTCCCAAATGAGGTTGGGCTACCTGAGCGATTCTCTCTCTTCTCTTGTTTGGCAGAAAGGATTAGAAACCTCCACAGAACTTGCTCTCTATTAAAGTGGAGTGCTGTGCATTCATTGGCAAGAGGTGAATTGTTTTCAGATTACATGTGAAAGAGTGTGTGTGTGTTTCTTTCCCACATCAAAGACTTAGATGGAAGCAGTTCTGAGTATTGCCAGGGATGCAAGAATTGGTGCTAAAGTGATTAACAAAATTGCTTTTCTGCAAAAGAAGCACAAAACATTACCTAGGGATTAGAGGAGGAGAGGGCAAGATTAAAGGTGATGTTGAATTTTGGGTAGAATATTTTATCCATCTTTTTCAAATCATGCTTCAAGGATTCTGCGGCCCCTCCTTAAGGAAACCTGAACAAATCAAAGCCCTGCTTTCTCAAATTTTGTATACAGGAACGTTGACAAGGTAAAATTAAAACTGCTAACACAAGAACATTCGCTAAGCCACCTTCATATCTTTATCTTACACTACAAGCACATTTGAATGTATTTTATTCAGCACACTCTAATGACTCCATTGATCAAAATCGCTTTCATTTGTAATTGGTTTGTGTGTCCACCTGTAGGGCTTACATGACAGTGATTTATAGAGTTTCTGGGGTGATTGTTCTGTTTTAGTAAATCTTGACTGATTAGCCTAACATCCCTTTTTAAATGTATCTTTCTCTGTCGAAATCCTTGTCTAGCCTAAATGCTAAAAAACAAAACAAACAAGAAACCCACAGAGGACTGGGGATGTGGGTCGGTTGAAGAGCACGTGTGAGACCCTGGGTTTGATCTCCCACACTGGAAAATAAAGCAGAACTTACATTCTAAAGAGTGGTGCGTTCTAAATAGTGAGGGAAAGATCTACCTCAAACCTCGCTAGTGCTGGGCTAGGAAATTATTTTAAGAATTATCTCTGAAATACCCCACAACATTCTCTCCCTCTACACTTTTTCAAGTCTTTTAAAAACCACACTTGGCTCTTTGCTTCTTACATGAAGTCTTCGTGACTTTAGTCTCCCAACTTTGTGGGCAGGAACATACAAACACATGTCACTGTTCTCTAAATTTCCTTCTCCTTGGTTTCTTCCTTTAAAGTATTATCAAAAAATGGAATGAAACATATATGTGGATAGGCGGCAAAAACACAGCGTGGCGTGAAGACGCAAAACAGATCGTATATATACATATACATATGGTGATACAAAAGCAATGTCATAATTCTTTTAAAATAGTGTGTATAAAAATGCAAAAACCAAACAGAATCATACCTGTCAAACACATAAGAGAGCTGTGTCTGGGAAAATGAGTTGGCAAATAGGACTGGTGGTAGTGAAAAGGAGTTTTAGTTCCATCTGTAATCTTTCTTTTTTCTTAAAGGAAAAGAGCCGTTAAGATTATTCACCTGGGTACAGGAGATGTGAAGAGTCATTGAGATTCTTGTCTAAAACACAGCAAAAGTTGGGGCTCTCTTTTGTCTCCTCATAAATTGTCCTTTCATTAATGTAATGATGTTTTGGTCAGACCCTAGTTATGTCTCCTTTTCTTTACAGGATAGTAAACATCTGTTTCAAATGGATTAAGTGACTCAGAATAGACATTGTGTCCTCTTTTCCCAGTATAAAATTTTCCTGAGCTAACAAGTGTTCCCTGCAGCATGAAACCCACTCTAGTCCTCCACAGAAAGAATAAACAGATGAATAAATAAGCACTGTTTACTGCAGCTCACATTTTCATTTTGAAATGGGGTGTCTCCAGGTTGCCTCTTTGACTTCTTCCCTCTCAGGAACTTGTTGACAACAATCATTTTTTTCTCTGTCTTTCCCTTGGGGTCCTGTAAGGTCACTGGACATAAGATAGCTGTGAAATTTGACATTGTTCCCATTTAAATGCTTTCCTCCAACAAGTGCCAGACTGCGGCTGCACGGCTGTGGGGCCTGCACGGCCAGCCAGGCTCCGAGACCCGCCAGCCCTCCAGGCTTCAAAGCCTGCCATCCTTGATCTCACTAAAGAATGTTTTTGAATTCTATGTCCATCTAGTGGTTGCCTGCAAAGATCTACTTGGCTTTTTCTTTCTTCCTTTTCTTTCACACTTGATCAGTGAGATTCTGTTTGTGATGGGGGTTTTGCCCCCCTCGGTCTTTAATTCCTTCCCAGGTGGTTTCAAAGTGTCTGTCCTCAGCCCCTGCTTTCTATAAACAGGCAGGAATTCGAGAGCGCGGTGTGCTGCTCTCCTCCGAGCAGAGCCCTTCTGCTCTTACTTTGAAAATAGACTGTTTTGTGGACAGTAGCGTGCAGTTCTTTTTCACAGATGAGATTAGAGGCTGAGGGGCGTCTGAAGGGAGGGAGTGGTTTTCTGTTTTCTTTTCTTTCTTTTTGTTTTTAAGCTGGAGAGCCTTTGTGTTGTAACTCATTTTAGTAAATGCAAGAATTTTACTTATTTTACACTCAGTTGCACCTTTGGTTAAGGGTGACATGGCACCAAGCAGGAGGTGCTGGGAATTTGCTGATTTCCTCACCAGGTCCGTCTCCAGCATCTCCAGGGCATCCTGAGAGGTGGAGATCAGGTGGCAACAGCAGCGGATGTGGCTGCACAGCCCAGGGATGAGTTGAACAGGTTCTGGCAGAGGATTCTGATGTATCCATGGGGTGACATAGCGAGCCCATCTCCCCCTTGCTAGGAGCTGAAAAATCTCTGTCCAGGTCTCAGGTCCTGTATTGTTTTAGAGGAGGGAGTGAGACTTCAACCCCGTGTGTACACTAGTTGTCCATCTTTTGCCTTCTCGTGTGGATTCTGAAAGTTGGGGAACTGATGGATTTATATCCACACTGCTCTGAATTCTGTTAGAGGAAATTACTGATGGAGACCAACTGTTATCTTGGTTCCAAAGTATGACAGGGCAAAGGCATTATGTGTGTCTCGGGCCACCTTGGCCTCTCGGAAAAGACGGGTGCACATGAGTTAATACCTAAAGGTCACTGCCTTTTGTTCAGCTCAAATTGAAACAAATATTTATAGTCACTGAAAGTATTTTTTTCTGAAGTTGGGTACAGTGGGGCGTGCCTGTAATCCCAGCTATTCAGGAGGCTGAGACAGGGATATCTCAAGTTCAAGGTCAGCACGGGCAATTTAGATTATGTCTCAAAGGAAGGGTAGGAGCGTAGGAAGGGTGGTAATTCAGTGATAGAATCCATGTTTGGCTTGTGTGGGCCCTGCATTCAGTCCCAGCACCACAGAAGGTGTGCGTGTGTGTGTGTGTGTTTATACACAAGGTATGATCATAAAACACAGTGTTTGTTGACTTTTTAACAGTTTAGTACAAAGCCAGGCATACTGGCACACACCTGTAGTTCAGCACACGCGGGGCTGAGGCAGGAGGATCCCCACGAGGTCAAGGCTGGTGTGAATCTCATCGTGAGAGCCCGTCTCAAAACACCAGGAAGAAAAAAAAAATTACAAGTAGAGACGAATCGCCGCAGAATCCCCCTCCAAATATTCCTCTCATTTTGAACACATTTGTGCCACTGCTTCTGCCACTTTCCGAAGCCGTCTCTCATGAGCGTCTTTAGTTGCACGGTCACGGCTGCCACAGTCTAAACCAATCGGAAACGTTTACCTTTCGTGGCATTTTGACTTTTGGGCAGAGCCAGAAGTCACGCAGTGCCCGATCCAGTGAGTAAGGGGAGGAGGGCGCACGGCAGGTTGGTACAGCCCGGTCTTTGTGTGGAATGGCAGAGACGTTCACTGTGTTTATCACACCTCATAGAGACACAAAGAAGACTACGGAACTGCTCAGAAAACGGCGAGAGAGGTGGACTCAGTGTGTCCAAGGCGAGGGGAAGCATGCAGGGGGCTAATGGCAACGTGTCTTTTACTACAACGCGTCTTAAAACTTAAATGCGCACAGCTCTTGCCCAGCCCTTGTGCGTACAGCACACTGTGCTAGAACCCATGTAAAAACATAAATGGCTGGACTCGGGTAGCGTTGTTTAGAGCAGCGAAATGGACCATCTGGGATTAACCATCTGTGGGATAATATGTAATTTAAAAGGAAACATAAAACTGAAACACAGGGACACGGAAACATGTCTCAGAAACAGCGTCGAGTGAAGCAAAAAGCTGGAAAAATATTACAACAATGATATGTACAAAGTGGGTTCATGTACAGGTGCAGTGTGTATGCTGAACAGGAATACATAGTACTGAGGGAGGTGATGGAAGAGCCTCGATTTTATGTATAATTTTTCCTTGTTTCACAATGCATCTGCATCTCTATGATTCATATGTAATTTTTAAAACATTTAAGTGATTTTTTATAAAACCAAATAGAAGCCAGGCATGGTGAAACAAGCCTGTAATCCCAGCTACTCAGGACGCTGAGGCAGGAGGATTGCAAGTTTGAGGCCAGCCTGTACAACTTAGTGAGATCCTGTCACAAAATTAGAAAAAAAAATACAAAAAAAACAAAAAGAGGTGTAGCTCAGTGGTGAATCCCCAGTACTACCCCCCCACACACAGATAACATAAAAGAAAAAAAATCACTTATAATCTACTGCACAGCTTCCCATACAGTCTTGTGTGTATATATTTTTATGTTTCTGTTTGTTTTTTCCATGTGAAGAGCAAACCCAGGGCTTCACACGTGCTAGGCAAGCCCTCCATCACTGTGCTGCCCTATGTTTGGGGGCTTGTTTTTGTTTCTTTGAGACAAGGTCTCACTATACTGCTCAGGCTGGATTTGAACTTGCAATCCTCTTACCTCAGCCTCTTGAGTAACTGGGATTACAAGCACGTGCTACCATATCAGTCTTATTTTTTAACTGACAAGCAAAAATTGTATATTTTGTGGTGTGCAACGTAATTTTTAACATGATGTTTTGATATATGTATACTCTGCAAAATAGCTAAATCCAGCTACTTAACACGCACCTTACCTCACATACTTACTTTTCTATTCTCTTAGCAGTTTTCAAGTATATGACGTTATTAATCATCACTACCATTAAGTACACTGCTCTCTTGACCTTTTTCCTCCTCTCCAATTGGAATTTTGTGTCCTTTGACCAACACCTCCCTAATCCCCCCAGCCCCTAGTCTTTGGTATCACTGTTCTACTCTGTATCTGAGTTCGGTTTTTATTTAGATTCCCCATATAAAAGAAGTTATATAGTATTTGCCTGTCTGTGCCTGGCTTATTTCACTTACTGAGATGTCCTCCAGGATTGTCTGTGTTGTCACGGATGACAACATGGGCGGACTAGCGATTATCATGCTATGTGTACGTGTCACAGGTTCTTCATCCGTGCCCCTTCGGCTGGACACTGAGGCTGAGCCCGCGCCCCGGGCCCTGTGGATGATGGGGCGGTGAACCCAGGGCGCACATATCTCTGGAACACGTAGGTTTCATATCTTGGGATCCACACTCAGCAGCTGGATTTCTGGATCACGTGGCAAGTCTATTTGTAATTTTTGAAGAACCTCCATCCTGTTTACCATAATGGCTTAACTTACATCCCTATCAAGAGTGCGCAAAGTTGCCTATCCATGTTCTCATCACAGTTCCTTTCGATAGTGCTCATCCGGACAGGTATGAGATGATAGTTCATAGTGGTTTTTGTTTGTTTCTTTGATTTTAATTTTGATTTTTGCACTCAGGGAATTGAACCTAGGGCGCACACCTCCCTAGCTCTTTAAAATTTTTATTTATTTTGAGACAGGCTTCCTAAGTCACTAAGTTGTCAAGGCCGGCCTCAGATTTATGATCCTCCTGCCTCAGTCTCCTGGAGTGTGGGATTACAGGCCTGTGCCACGCCACCTGGCTCATGATGGCTTTAATTTGCATTTCTCTGATGATTAGCGATGTCGAGTGTACCTGTTGGCCAGCTTGAGATATATCTGTTCCTATCCTCGTGCCAATTTTCTAATCAGGTTGTTTCCTCACTATTGTGTTAAGTTCCTTACATCTTTTAGATATTAGCCCCTTAACAATGCATAGCTTTCAAATATATTCTCTTGCATCACTATGTTGATTGTTTCCTTGCTATACAGAAGGTTTTACTTCAATGTAATCTCACCTGTCTATTTTATTTTTGTTGCCTAATTCTTTTTTTTTTTTTGTAGCAGGCATTGAACTCATGACCTCACGTTTGTCCAGCAGACACTTATGCCGCTGATCTAGACCTCCAGCCCGCGTAATTCTTTTATATATATAGATATCCCTGGGGGTTCAACCAAAGGCCTTCATACTGAATTATATTCCTACCCCTTTGTATTTTCATTATTTTGAGACTTGTTAAGTTGCCCAGGCTAGGATCAAACTTGTGATCTCCTGTCTCAGCCTCCTAGAGTGCTGAACTTGTTCCCTATGCTTTTTGAGTCCTATCCAAAAATATCATTTCCGGCACCAACATGATGAAGCTTTTCCCTTACACTTCCTTCTAGTAGTTTTATAGATCTTTAGTCCATTTGGGGCTGATATTTGTACATGGTTTGAGATGAGGGCCAGCTGTGGAGGTGTACACCTGCAGCCCCAGCCCTTGGGAGGCTGAGGTAGGAGGCTCCCCTTGATTCGAGGCCAGCCTGGGCTACATAGTGAATTCAAACCCCGCCTGAACTACACAGCAAGACCTTGTATCCCGGCCCCCCCACACACAAAAAAACATCTAACTTCATTCTTCTGCATATGAATATCTATCTAATCTCCTCAGCACCGCTTGTTGAAGGGTCTGTCCTTTCCTCATTGTGTATTCTTTTCATCTTCATCAAAAATCAATTGCCAAAAAGTGTGCACTTATTTTTGATCCTTCTATTCTGTTCCATTGGACCCTGATGTCTGTTTTATGCTAGTACCAAGCTGTTTTCATGACTGTAGCTTTGTAGTAGATTTTGAAATCATGTAGCGTGGTGCTTCCATGTTTTTGCTCCAGGCATTTTGGTAATTCAAGATCTTTCACAGTTTCAAAGGAATATTTCTATTTCTGTAAAAAAAAAAAACCCACTGGAATTTCAATAGAGATTGCATTGAATTTGTAGATGGCTTTAAGTAACATGGACATTTAAAAAATATTAATTCTTCCAATCTATGAACATAGGACTTAGGTATTTGCAAATGTTTAGTATTATAAAAAGCACTGTGTATTCCTAGTCTTTGTTTGTTTGTTTGTTTGTTTTTTGTACCTGGGATCGAGCTCATTCTGCTGAGCTATATCCCTGGCCCCACATACTCCTATTCTTGACTTGACTTTATGTTTACTTATAAGTTCCTACAAGTGATATTTCTCGGTCATAGAAGCTTGAGAACAATGTCCACTTTTTTTCTTTCTTTTCCTTTTTTCTTTCTTTCTTTCTGTCTTTCTTTCGAGACAGGGTCTCACCATGTAGTCCACACTGGCCTCGAATTCACTGTGTAGCCCAGGCTGGCCTTGAACTCACAGCAATTATCCTGCCTCTGCCTCCCAAGTGCTGGGATTACCAACCTGCACCACCACACCCTGCCAATGTCTGCTTTTCAATGCAGTCAGAGAGAGGCCAGGAGGATTGATTGTAAGAACTGCTACTAAGGCCACATACTGAAGATGCCCAGGCAAACTGCGTGTAGTCAGTTGAGAGATTCCCACACGCCATGTGAAGAACAGGCCTTGTCTGTGAGTCCCCAGCAGCCTGTCTTCTCCCAGCGGCCTGCTGGAAACCTGCAGCTCAGAAGAACAAAAGTGAAGCCTTTCGGTGGAGGGAGGCTGGGCCAGCGGCCCCCCTCGTGCCAAGAGGCCCATCCAAGGGCTTCCGTCCCAGAACCAGCCGAGTCCCTGTATGGTCACTTTGCCCGCTGGTGAGACCCGATGCCATGCTGGGCTGGAGGGCATTTGAGAGCACACAGGAATGACAAAACAGAGAAAACAGAAAGTAAGTTCAAGGGAAGGAATCCTCCCGGACTACATGCTGGGGGGGCCCCTTTCTTCCCTGAGCTGCTTGGTTATTAGCCTGTGCAGCCTCCGAAATGGGAGACCCCGCAAGCCTGAGCTGAGACTCCGTACTCCAAGACCGTCGGCCCCAGGGCCCGGGCAGATCCTTGGCCTGGCCTCCGAGACTCTGGTCCCCTCATCTTTTCCCACCCTGTTGTCCTGGCACAAAACGTTCCTTTCTGTCCAAACAGGCTTTCCACATCCCAAACGCTGTGTACTGTGGAAAGACCTGGATTTGGAGTCGTAAGATAGATTCAGACCGTGGGGCTGCCATTGTCTCACTCGGTAATTTTGGGCAAATACGTAATAGTTTCCTCAAGTAAAAAATAAAGATAATAAAACCTAACTAAGAAAAAGCCAACCTGATTCACTCTGTTGTCATATAGGTGTTAAACTAGACCACAGAAGGTGTTGGCGCAAGGCGGAGCACAAAGCGGGTGCTTACAAGAAGGCCTCATTTGTCCTGGCCTCTGAGCCTTTGCTCTGACCTGTTCTCTTTCTAGAGAAGGCTTCTTCACCTGAATTCTACCCATCAGCAGAGCAGGTTCATGTTTTACCCTTCCAGAAAGCCTTTCCTTGCAAATACTATTACTACTAGACTGTTAATTTGACATTTGTTGGATAAAAATGTGTTATTTTTATACAATGGAGTATTACTCAGCCATAAAGAAGGATACGCTCGAGACATTTCTAGCTAAATGGATGCACCTTGAGACCATATTCTTCAGTGAAATAAATCAGACACACATGTGTAAATACTGCATTGTTTATTTGTGGACCAAAGGAATAAGACACTGAAAGTGTGAGAAACCAAAAGTGGACCAAAATGTATAATAGATATTGTGGAATAGGAAGAAAATATTCAAATGGGGGGGGGACAACAGAGAGGGGAGGGGAGGGAAGGAAGGGAAAAGAAAGAGTGAGAAAAGAAGGGAAAAATGGAAATAAAGCTTTTGCAAATGGGGAGAGGAAGAGGGGTGAAGGGAGGGGGAACAGGAAGAAGACTCCAGTTGTATCAGGTACAGGTACAAATTCCAGATGATGAACGTGAGCATTGTGTAGACCTAAATTGTACCAATTAGCTTAATGTTTAAAAGCTTGGCATTTGTCTATACCACCTGGTGCTGGCCATGATGTCACTGTGTATTTATTTGTCTTGTGAAAATACCCTGCTGAAGGACAGAAACCAGCCAAGCAAGGCATAAACCTACAATCCCAGCAGCCTGGGAAGCTGAGGCAGGAGGATCAAACGTTCAAACCCAGCCTGGGAACTTAGCGACTTGGGGAAACTCTGCCCCAACATAAAGAGTAAACAGCAAATTGGGAATGTATCTCGGGGCCAAGAGCCCTGGGTTTGAGCCTCAGTACCCGGGCAGTACGGAGGGGAGAGCAGACACCAAACTGGCGGCTGCTTTTCCTTACTCACATTTTACCCCTTGGCATTAAGCATACTTTCACAGCCACATGTGGTGCGCACACCTGCGATCCCAGCACTCAGGAGGCTGAGGCAAGAGGATCCCCGAGTTTGAGGCCAGCCTAAGCTACACTGTAAGCTCAAGGCTACCCTGAACCTGAACCTGACCCAGATGCACCAGTTACAGAATTCGCACTCTTGGCCTGCTCCAGTCCTGAAGCCTCCTCCCCCTCCCACTCCTAATGAGCATCTCCTTCTCCATGGCAGTACGACCACTGAAGTTGAGATGCTTTGCCTGAAAAGAAAATGCTGGTGTCTGTAGACATGGGGACCAGCTAGAGAAAACTGTTCTGTGTTTCTGAATCGTGAAAGAAAGGCACGTGGCATGATGATTTTAGGGGACGTGATCCCAGTGAGAACCCTGGGTAAATTCTATCTTTTCTTCTCTTCTTTTCTTTCTTTCTTTTGTTCTTTCTTTCTTTCCTTAGTGAGACAAGGTCTTGCTATGTAGCCCGAGCTGACCTCAAACTCTCTGCAATCCTCCTGCCTCAGCCTCCTGAGTGCTGGGATTACAGGCATGAGCCACCACACCCAGCAATCTTGGGTAAATTATTTCTTTGAGGTATAGAATGAAATCTCAGCCTTCGGTGAGAAAGTGTCATGTCCCTTATATCTTCATTGATTGCTGCCCTGAGCAGTCCTCTCAGAAATGGTGCCCCTCTGCCTCCTGACCTGCTTCTGTCCCCACCCTCTGAACCTCGAAGACTTTTGCTCCAAAGTGTCTCAGTGTCCCCCAGGTGCTGCTGTCCGCATACCCTCAGGAGCCAGCACCTCTCCAGCAAAAGGCACAGCTCCCCCCAAAGCTAAAGCATTCTGGACCCTCCGGCCAGAAGAGTCCTGAGGGCTCCTTCTCAGGCTGCCCAGCTCCTCACACTCTGTCCCTGGACTGTTGCATGGTTCCTCTGACTCAGGGACAGTGACTTTCAGAGCTCACGGTGTCTAAGGAGGAGTTACATCGCTCAGCTGCCTTGGTCCCTGAGGGGCTCGCAGCAGCCAGCCTGCCCCAAGCAGGAGTCAGCCCTTGGCCCCTGAAGCGCTCTTGGAGGCTGCATGAATCAGACTCAGCTACCAGCCCAGGTCCCCCAGCAGTGGCTGCTGCGCCTCGCAGTGCCCCGCAGAGCCCTGTCCCTGGCACGCAGGGTGCGGTCCACCTCGCTGGCCGCTCCTAGACTCACCTACTGTGTTTCTTTTTTGTACCTACTGTATCGTACACGGGTTGAGACTTCTTCCTGGGTGATGTGCCAGGCTAGGGGCTCACGGGCCAGGCAGCAAATTTTCTTGTCGTTTTTCCCAGCCCATTTCCCACTGAAAGCCCTGCTTTCTAACACCAACGGGCAGCACGTCCACCAGACACTAGTGGCCCAGACTCAAGTATTCTGAATCACGGGGTGAAACAAGTGTTAGCAGAAACGTGGACTTAGCAGTGACTCAGCCCTATGCTGAGTATTCTGGGACAAAAATGGAGGTCTGGTCTCAGCTCATATTTAAGCGCTTGCCTGGCAAGCGGGAGGTCATGAGTTCGATCCCTGGTACAAAAAAAAAAAGAAAGAGAGAAGAAAGAAAGAAAGAAAGAAAGAAAGAAAGAAAGAAAGAAAGAAAAAAGAAACTGGTCATAGCCTATTTTATTAGCTCGTTCAGCGGGGCTCTGTCCTGCCCACCTCCGGCCAGATCTTCTCCTGCTGTCTGCTATCCCCCCCTCTCCACTGTTGGTTCTCAAATACCGAGAGTTCAGACACCTCTCCTCCAGAGATCTCAGCCCTGGGACGTCTGCACTTTTGCTGATTTCTCCATGCTCCCCAGCTGTCCCTTAGCATATCATCAACTTGGTAAAATGAAATAAACAAATATTTACAGAGCAAGGGTGGAGGGAAAGACGAGGTGGGGGACAGCTGTGATTACTGACCCGTCCTGCCCCTGCTCTCGCTCAGTGCATGTGGTTTGGGGGCCAAGCTCCTAATGCAGGGAAGAAAAGCTTTGTTTCTTACGCTTTCCTAAAGATCAGTCATGAGCAGTTGGAATTCGAAGTTTTAAAAAATATATTTACAATAGCATCAAGAGAAAAGCACTTAGGTATAAATCTAACAATACAGACAGGAACTGTGTGCAAAACCACATAACACTGGTGAAAAAAATCTTAAATAACTGGAAAGAGTTCCACTGTTACACGGCCAGCATAGAAAAATCAATTGTTTTCCTGTCCACCAGCAAGAAGCAACTGGGATTTGACATTTAGAAGATGTCCATGATTCATGAGCCTTAGTTCTGCAGAGCACATGGCCCATGTGAACCTCAGCACAGCAATTCTCAGTTTCAACCCAAAAACTCCCAAGCAGGAGCCTGGGTCCCAGCCACAATTTTGAGTCCAAATGGTGCTTCAAAGGCCTCCAGTCATCCCTGGATTCCTCTTAGGCATTATTGGTACTGTTTATCAAGTCTTCTCTAAGCCTCTTCCACTCATATAGTCAATTTTTTCCTCAGAGACTTCCTTTCCTCTTTCTTTTCTTTTCTTCTTTCTTTCTTTTTCCTTTTTCTTTTTTGTAGTACCGAGGACTGAACCCAGTCCCTTTGCACTGAGCTATGTCCCCAGTCCTTTTCATTTTACTATTTTATTTTATTTTAAAATTTGAGACAGGGTCTCACTAAGTCACTGAGTTGTCCACACTGGGTTTAAACTTTTGATCTTCCTGCGTCCATCTCCCAGAATGCTGGGATTACTGGTGTGTGCTACCACACCCAGCTCCATCCTCCTTTTCTGACCTCCCTGCCTCCCTGATGCCAGCTGGCTGCCTTGCTTTGGTCTCACAGCACCTCCGCACCCAGCGGCTGTCTCCACCGTGATGCTCCTCTTCCCCTCCCCTCTGCTCCTCCTCAGCCCTCCCCCCCGCACAGGTCGAGCCTCTGAGAGCGCACTTACGGACCATTCTTGCTTAAAGTGTTTTCTGAGACAAATATTTGTGTATGTGAAGCCCACATTTGCCATATGGCTTTCATACTTCCCAGCAAGAGAAACTCTCAGATTCATATATTTTGGGGGAAATGAAGTTTTCCCCAGATGGCCTCTCCAAAGCGCCACAGCAAGGTCAGGGTTTGTGTGTTCCTTCAAAGGTTCTGGGCTTAGGATTTCTCATGTTTCCTGCTCCCACCAGCGGTCATTCTGTCCCTACTCCTGATGATGGGATAGGACCTGAGTCCCGGCTAAAAACACACCAGAGCATGGGGGCGACCTGGAGCCATAAACTGGCGCCCCCAGGGAGGTGAAGAAGCCTGCCCAATTGCTCGAATAATTTCAGACCAAAGGCAGAGAGAGGAAAAACAGGAGTAGCAAAGAGGTGAGGAGCCAGGTGTGCGACAAGTTTCTCCAGCCAGCCCGGGCCCTGGAAGGAGATGGGGGCAGCCCCGCATCTCTACTGGGAAACATATTTCCCCTTTTAAATCAAGAAAGAGAAAAAAAGAAAAACAACAACAACGCAGCCCCAAACAGAGAATGTTTTCCTTTGTAACTGGGAGCACACAGCGCTGATGGCTTTCCCAGCTGCCTGCCCACAGAGGAGCGGCAAACGCAAACATCTTTAGAGGTGGCCACGTGTACGGACGTACAGTAGACTAGGTCCCATTATAAATCTAGAAATAAAAGAACAGATAAATAAGTTTCTGCCTTTTCTAGGCTTCTGCATCCAACACCAGCTGAATTAAACCCTAAAGCAGAGAACTCTGCATTCCAAGCAGGCGGTCTCCACAGAGCGAAGCAAAAATCTCCCTCTGGTAGGGAAAGAAGGTGTCATCGTAGATTAACTGGCTGATGCTGACCAGGTCCAGGCCACCAGGCTAGGCCTGGCTGAGGCTTCTCGAGTCTTAGGGAAGCAGACTCCAGGCTGTGTGACAGGTTCACCTCAGGCCTGCCATTGACTTGGTCTTTGACCCCAGTAAATCATTTACTCTGCCATGTGCCTTTGTCCATATGTTGATGTGTGTCATTGGAATGAGAATCCCAGCCAGTCTGGGCCTGCAGCCACCAGGGTTTTCCCCACAGAGCTCCTGGGAAGAGCCTTCCAGACAGCATCACAGCAGGGCGGAGGGCTCCAGAGGAACCAGGCAGAGGGAGATGCCCACAGATGCTCAGCGCAGCCCTGCCTCGGCTGTGGCTGAGAAGGAGAAGGAATTTGTTCTCAGTGAGCAAAACGATCACAAAGCTTTGTGATCAGTTTACCTTCGGCAGGAAACGCCCTGCAGACTGTATTCAGAGGAGGACGCTGTGTCCACCATCACACTAATGATGTGACTTTGACCATGTCACACAGGCCGAGCTGGCTTCATGACATCAATGAAATGGCTGGAACAAAAACTTTTTTAAAATTATTCTTGCTTTGTTTTCTTTTTTTCTCTTTGAAATAAAATGGATTTGGAAAAAAACAGATTTTTAATAGATAGACTAGAATAGAATAGAATAGTCCTTCATGAGGATTCCTACGTATGTGTGCATGTGTTTCCTGGAGCCACAATAACAATAAAGTTCCTACTATGTGTAAGGAGTTTTCAAGCCAGCAGCCTAACTATAGGGAATGATTTCCTCGTCAGTGCCTGGGCTGCAAGGTCAGGGTCAGCATCCCCAGGGCCGCAGTGAAGGAAACAGACTCACACGGCCGAGAACCAGGAGGTCTCCTTCCAGGTGGAAGGACAGCGAGTATGAGAAGATCCCAAAGGAGGAGAAGCTGAGCCAGCAAAGACGCCTGGAAGGACGGGCGAACCGACAGTGGGGATCCTGGAAATCAGAGAGAACTATTCAGAGACGGCTAGCAGGCAGGCACGGGGGCTGGCACACGCCTAGAACCCCAGGTACCGGGGAGGCTCAGACAGGAGGATCACAGGACGGAGCCCAGTTTGGACAACACAGTGAGGCACTGTCTCAGAATAAAAAGATGAGAAGAGCTGGGGCCCTTTCACCAACCCTCGTCGATTTCACGACCAGCTCGAGTCTGAGGCTCAGTCGGATCGTGCCCCTTAGGCACCATAGTGATGACTTCCAGGCCAGCCTGGACTAGCGAGACCCCTTCCCCCACCCCAAGAAAAGGAACAAAGGACAGCACAGCACTGTTTCAGAGCGGAAGTGTGGGTGCGCCCCGCTGATGAGCCCCATTGTTGTGAGCATCCATTCAATGACTAATTTGCCGGGTGCTGCTCTAGGTTCTAGGGCACAGCAGTCAATGTGCCAAGGGGCTGGGGATTTAGCTCAGTGGCATAAGTGCCTGCTTTGCAAGCGCGAGGTCGTGAGGTCGATCTCTGGTACCGCAAAAAAAAAAAAAAGTGACTCACCATGTCACCATCACCATCACACAAAACTAATTTCAGAGCACAAACAATGCGACTGAGGAAGATAAGGAGAGGAGGACAAGGGGACAGTGGAGGTAGGAGGATGTGCTAGGCGGAAGGCAGGGCCCTCTCAGGGAGTGCAACCCTGCGTGAAATAGGGTCCCTGCTGCTCTCTGAGATGGACCTCAGATACTCACCTACCATCTGGAGACGGTTCCCACCATTACAGGGCGCTTGCACGCATCTGACATGGCTCCTCTGAGGAGGAAATAAGGAGAGGACAGGAGGTCTGCAACACAGCACTAACCAGAGCAGTGTTAAAGAGTAAACCTTGGGACAGCTGCTAAATAGCAGGATATCCACTGCTGTGCTATTAAAGGTATTAGAAATATATGCAGAAAGATTTAAAAAGAAAGAAAGAAAGAAGAGAAAGAAAGAAAGAAAGAAAGAAAATATGAAAGAAACTGAAGTTTCTACTTTTAGACAGGCCAAAGAAATCACTCCAGAGAGTTCTACTGATCTTGAACTCTGTCAATGTGGTCCTCCAGGGAGCAGGGCTCAGACAGTGAAGTAGCTGGGGGTGAGGGTGGCACAGGAGGTGTGAAAAACATGAGCGAGAGGAAGCAGAAGGAGAAGGGAAGTCCTCAGCCCGTGCTGTGGCTGAAGGTGTAAGAGTGCCCTTTTTAAGCCTGAATAATTTTCCATGGTATAAGTGTACACACTTCATTTATCTACATAACTGGTCTTCCTTTGCCCATTTTTAAACTGAGTTGTTTGTTTTTGTTGCTGTTGCCGTAGAGTTAGAGGAATTATTTATATAGTCTGGATATTAGCTCCTTATCAGAGATGTGACTTATAAATATTGACAGTATATGACTTTGTAAAAGTTGGCACACTCCTATAATCCCAGCACCCTGGGAGGCTGAGACAGACAGATGGGAGGTTCAAGCCTGGGCAATTTTGTGACTTGACAGGACACTGTCTCAAAGTTAAAGAGGAAAAGGGGCGGAGTTAGAGACTCGGAGAGACCCTGTAGCTCGATACCTGCAAAGCTCAGGCCTTCAAAATCCAGCTCTGTGACTAAACAGACGAAGTCTTTTTACCCTTTACTAGTTACAGAAGCTTAGGTTTTTCACTTAACCTTTTTAAGACTCAGTTATTCATCTTTAAAATGGGAGCAATACTAGAACCCACATATTACAAGGTTCCTGGAAGGATTAATTGAGAGAACGTGTGAAACATTCAAAGTAGCATTCAGAATGAAGAAAGAACTCAAGACAAGCTGACCAGGCGCCAGAGGGACGCTGACCTCCCAACAGCAGCAGGCAGGTCCGCACCCGTGAGGGGGACCTCCCTCCACGAGCAAGCAGACCTCCACCAGATGACCAGCCACCCTCCCCCAACAAGAGCAGGTCGCCTGGTGCTGCAGGGGTGCCCCCACCCTGTGAGCAAGCAGCCTGTGCAGGGCACCCCTTCCCACACAAGGGCCACCAGCTCAAAGCAGACTACATTTCTCTTCGCCTTGGCCTGGGGCAGCAACCTGCTCCTGGGGGAGAAGGAGCAACCGAACCATGATTACTGACAGGAAGTTCAGCGACCCACTAGAACCCCTCCCCAGAAACCCACCACAGCAGACAGCAGAGGCTGACTGTGTTTCCTGTCCACCAGTGGGTGATGCCTTGGGCTGGACAGTGACTCCAGTCTGTAGTGGATGGACAGCGGGGCCTGTGGTGCACAGGCACCTCAAAACTTAGGTAGGCCCTAAATCTGGGTGGAGAAAACGGTGACTGACTGGATTCCAAGACTGGAGATCTTGGAAATCAACTACTCATTCAAAAACACAGGATTTTTTTGATTGACTAAATCTTTCTTTATTTTACTCTTTTTTAACATTATTTTTATCTTTCCTTTATTGGGTTTTCTAGGGGTGGAGGTTTTTGCTCCTCCTCTTCTCTCTCTCTCTCTCTCTCTCTTTCTCTCTCTCTCGGTTTTTTCCTTGCATTTTCTTTTTTTCTTTTCTTTTTTTTTCTTTTTTTTTTTGAAACAGAGTCTCTCTATGCAGTTCAGGCTGGCCTTGAGCTCACTTTGTAGCCCAGGCTGGTCTCGAACTCACAACAATCCTCTTGCCTCAGCCTCCCGAGTGCTGGGATTACAGTTGTGAGCCACCATGCCCAGCTTACCTTGCATTTTCTCTTTTCCCTTCAATTTTACGTGCTGTGTTTTGCTCTCTGGTTATCTTTTTTCTTGATTATTTCCTGTGATTATTTCCATTAGTTTTGTTTTACTCCTCAATAGGAGCCCTGTGTCACTTTCCTCTCCTCCTTCTCATTTCCCACTGATTAATTCCACAAATTCTGCTTTTTCACTGTCCATTCCAACCCCTCTACCTTTCCTAGTAGACCACTAAGTTTTATGAACATCTAGATAGCTAGATATTTACACTATTGCTGTTCAATGCTGTTTGATTGTTAGTAGTGGTAAAGTTGCTCCATTTAGTAGAGATTTACTATGGGTCATAGTAGTCACACCATGGGTCATATTTGGCTTGTCCTGGTATGCACACTGTAAGATACATCTCTATACTGTGGTTAAGGGTGGTACATTATTGGTTCTTTGAATTTGTTGATACTCAATTATGATATAATTGATGTTAAATTTCATTATATAATTAATGCTGATTTTATTACTATAGCAAAGGTGATACAGTTGTTGGTATTAATTGGTTTTCTTGTAATGCAAATATCTGGATTGTCTTGGAATCATTCACAATACTGGGTCCCATCGCTAGAGAACTGGGTAGTAGGCCAAATATGCTGCAATCTCCCAGCCCAAGTAAATACAAGTGCTTGATCTTGTGTGTTTTAGTTACTTTTCTCACTGCTGAGACAAAATACCCCAAATCCAAAATTAAGGAGGGAAAGGTTTATTAAGCTCACAGTTTGTGGATGTTTCAGCCCAAAATCAGCTGACTTCAAAGCAGGTGGCATGGCACAGAGGCAACACTTCAAGGTAGCAGAAGGCAGCAAAAGCAGTCAGAGCAAAGAGTGGGAGACAAGCGTTTTTTTTCTTCTCCTTTGTATATAAACAGCCCCCCCCCAGGTATAGCACTCACACCATCTCCCTCCCCTCCTCTTGCAGTAATGGCATGTCCTCTACACCCCAGAATGTAGAACTGCTGAGTTACTTAGTTAAACTTCTAGACTTCTCAAGCTGACACAATGTATCAACCATTACAGAAGGGCTTGTTCTAG
Organism: Dolichotis patagonum; assembly: GCA_004027295.1. NCBI lineage: Eukaryota > Metazoa > Chordata > Mammalia > Rodentia > Caviidae > Dolichotis > Dolichotis patagonum. The sequence goes on along the minus strand of PVJX010014607.1, from coordinate 4,728 downwards.
CTCACAGTTTGTAGAAGTTTCAGTCAATTAGCTGGCTCCCAGGCATGATGGCATGGCAGAGGAGAAACAGTCCATAATGTAGTAGGCAGGGGGCACTAGCAGTGGAAGCAAGCCTCCTTTTCCATTTATTCCATTCAGGCTACAAACCTATTGGGGTGCCACCTCCACCTGGGGCAGGCCTTCCCATTATCCACATCCAGAACATGCTAAACCAATTAGTAGACCAATATAGTCATCATACACCCTTAATCCTTATCACACACTCTAGATCCAGCCACCTCAAAAAAGACTCACCTAAGCATGTATGAGGCTTTGAGAACATCTGAAAAATTCAACAGAGATAACAATGATTAAAATATATGCTCCAAACAACAATGCATCGAACTTCATAAAACAGTTACTACTGGAAATAAAAGACCAGATAATCTCAAACACAATTATAGTGGGAGAGCTCAGTAGCTCACTATCATAAATAGACAGATCAATTAGACAAAAAAATCGACAAAGAAAATCAAGTGAACCCAAGTAAATAGCCTAATGATACACCTCAAGTTCCGAGAAAAAGAACAGTCCAAATCCAATGCTAGCAGAAGGAAGGAAATTATAAACATCAGAGTAGAAATCAATGAAATTAAGACAAAAAAGTACAAAGACTCAGTGAATTGAAGAGTTGGTTCTTTAAAAGAATAAACTAAGTAGAGAACTCCTAAGAGAATCTAACCAAAAAAGAAGAGAAAGAACTCAAATTTTTAGAAATGAAATGAGGTGAAATCACAATGAACAATCCAAAATAAAAAAAGATTAACAACTATTTCTCAAGTCTGTATGTCAATAAATTTGAAAAAAACAGATGAAATGGATACATTCCTAGATGTGTATTACCAAAACCGAACCAAGGAGATTTAAAAACCCTGAATAAGCCAATAATAGGCAATTAAATTGATGCAGTAATAAAAAAAATCTATCAACCAAGAAAAGGCCAGGTCCAGATAGAGTCACTGCTGAATTCTAAAAAATTCTGAGGGAAGATTTAATATCAATCTCCTCAAGCTCTTTAATGAAACTAAAAAGGAACAAAGTCATTCCTAGAAGCTACCATTACATTGATTCCAATTTCTTTAGTGATTATAGATGCAAAAATCCTCTACAAGATACTGTCAAACATAATGCAATGAATCATAAAAAAGATCATGAATAATGACCAAATAGGCTTCATCCCAAGGATGTAAGGATGACTCAACAGATGCAAGTCAATAAATATAATTCATTGCATAAACAGAACAAGAACAAAAATTACATGATTATCTCAAGATGCAGAAAAAGCCTTTGACAAAATCCTTTAATGATAAAAACACTGAAGAAAATATGTATAGAAGGATCTTATCTCAATCTGATAAAAATCACTTATGATAAACCTACTGTCAACACTCTATTAAATGGGGAAAAATTGAAAGCTTTACCTCTATATCAGAAACAAGACAAGGATGTCCACTACCACCACTCCAGTTAACATGTGCATAATGGGGCCATCATTCCTGTCTTGTGGTCAGGTGGCTCTGATACGAATTTTTTCTGATATGAAGTTGATCATTCCTGCCAGCTTGAACCATTGGTGGTAGATAAATGACTTTCCCACCAAGTATTAATTAATATTTATTTTGGGGCAGTAATTATTCAATTTCAAGAAATTAACTAGATTCAGCCCATTTATAAGTTATTTATTAATTTTATTGGTAAAAAGACTGATAAAAGTGACTGGATCCATTTGTACTACTGGTGGTTCAAGCTAGTGGGAATGTGTTAAACATGATACTCAAAATGTGAGCACGAGCAAGTGCTGGTCATGAAAAGAAATAAAAGGGATGTGACAGGAAAGGAAAAAGTCAAATTGCAGGTGACATGATCCTCTACATAGAAGACCAAAAAAACTATCAAAAAACTCTTAGAAATAATTACCAAATTCAAGAATGTAGCAGGGTACAAAATCAGCACACAAAAATCAATAGCCTTCCCGTATTGAACCCATTGAGGAAGAAATTAGGAAAAAAATATCATTCACGATAGCACCAGGAAAAACTAATCATTTGGGAATTAATCTAAGGAGTTAAAGACCCCATGACAAAAACTACAGTATGCTGAAAAAGAAAATTGAAGAGGATGTTAAAAAATGGAAAGATATCCCTTGTTCCCAAATAAGCAGAACTGATATAGTCAAAATGATCACACTTCCAAAACTGGAAACACTGAACGCAGTCCCAATCAAAAATGTCAACAGTATTCACAGACTTTGAGAAAACAATTCCAAAATTCATATGGAACCAGAAGAAATCCAGAATTGCAAACACAATCCTGGATAACAAGATCAAGCCAGGAAGCATCATGATCCTGGAATTGAAGTTATATAGTTATATAACAGCATGGTACTAAAACAAAAGCAGACATGAGGACCAATGGATCAGAACAGGGGATACAGGAGCAACCTCAAGCACACTGAACCACCTGATCTCTTACCAAAGGGCCAAAAACATACGCTGGAAGAAAGACAGCCTCTTTAATAAACGGTGCCAGGAAAACTGGTCACCACAGGCTGAAGGTTGAATCTAGACCCCTATCTTTCATGATGTACTAAACTAAAATCAAGATGAATCAAAAAACTAAATGTTGAAACAGAGATACTTAACCTGCTGGAAGAAAATAGGTAAAACTCCTGACAGTAAAGACATAGGTAAGGACTTTTGGACAGGAAATAGTACCAAGAATTAACAAGTGAGATTATAGCAAATTAAAAAGCTTCTGCACAGCAAAAGAAACAACCAACAGAATGAAAAGAAAACCCAGAAAAGGGAAAATATTTTACCAGAAATTCTTTAAAGGACTAGTACCTAAAATATATAAAGAGCTAAAAAGAAATTAGATACCTGAAAGAATAAAAGGCTCAATCAAAAAATAGACAAGTGCAATGAATAGACACTTTATAGGAAAAATTAAAAAAGAACAAGTGGCCAGTAAACACAGTGCATGAAACAATGTTCAACAGTATGGGCCATTGGAGAAATGCAAAGTAAAACAGTGAGTTTCTGTCTTACTTCACACAGAACAGCTATCATCTAGAAGTCAAATACATGACAACCAATTCTGGTGCGGCTACGGGGAAAAGGAACTTGTCTATATGTTGGTGTGAATGTAAACTGGGACAACCACTATGGAAATCAGTATGGTGGTTCCTCGGAAAACTAAAACTAAAAATTCCATTCAACCCAGCTATTCCCCTTCAAGGTACCTCCCTGAAAGAGTTAAAAACGTCATACTACAGTGATCCATGCATGCCCATGTCTATAGCAGCACAACTAGGACGGCTAGGACAGATGGACAGCCCATGTGTCCATCAGATGACTGAGGAGAGAAAATGTGGAGGTTAAGCACAGTGGAACACTACACTGGCATAGAGAAAGATAAACCTGAGTCATGTGTAGGCAAATGGAGGCACCTTGAGACCATAATGTTAAGTGAAATAAATCAGACACACAAACTTAAATATTGCAGTTTCATCTATATGAGAAACTCAATTATAAATAAAGAGCAAAATAAAAATAGATAATAGGAAGTGTGGAGATTGATCATTCTTTAAGGGGAAGGGGACCAAGAGATGGAGAGAGGGGGAGAGGGGAGGAAAGGAGATGAAAAAAGGGATTGAGACAGGTACATGTAGCAACTCCACACAAGGATTTGCAACATTCTGTACTGTAAATATACTAATAAAAATAAATAGCGAGGCTCTATGCTGGAAAGAATACTAGCAGCACCCACTCCCACCCCACTCCAACTGAAGGAAAAATTATGTGACATTTTCTTTTCTCTTTGCAGCAATGGGCAAACTTCCAAGACAGTTTTTCTACTTTCAAAATGTACCGCAGGCCAGGCATGGGGACATACGCCTGTAATCATATCACTTGGGGAGGCTGAGGCAGAAGAATCCCAAATCCAAGCTCAGCCTGGGTAATGTAGAGACCTAATTTGACAGTCTCAAAACAAGATTTAAAAAGAGCTGGGGGGAGAGGAGACAAGATGGTGGACTGGTAGGTAGCAGGAGAGAGACCCTCTCTGAGAGAGACAGCTCAAATGCCAGAATAAAATACCCTGGGGAGACCTAAACAGAGAGAGATAGACTCTCACAACCCACGAAAAAACTAAAGTGAAAAAAACCACTCGAATATGAGGTCCTGGAGCTACTATTAGTGAAGATAAGATCAGCAAGCACAGCACCCTCCTCGAGACACCTGAATTCCTGCCCAAACTGAACAAGTGATCCGCACCGAAGCGACTGGCTTGAGCCGCCGGAGCTCGGAGCTGAACAGCCCTGTGTGCAGCTAGCCGGGTCTGACTCTGCGCTCGACCCACCCAGAGGCACCATGAATTCCCACCACAGCCATGCTGAAGTCGGAGGTCGGGGAGCCCAGCAGTTCTCAGGGACGCAGTGAGTGATGGGAATAAAACCCTCTCACGGGAAAGGGGAAACCGACTGGAAGACATGTTGGATTTGGGCAGGACAGCCCTAACTCCATAAGAAAGTGGCTTCAGCTGGTTGCTCCCCTTGCCGAGCGGATTGGTGGAATCTGCTTGGACGAGGCCACGCCCCTGGCGGGGACCCAGTTACTTCCCTGAGATCAGGGCATACTGTCGCAGTGAAGGCCTGCAAAGGTTGACTGGCCCAGAAGGGAGGAGCTAGCA
>PVJX010014606.1:0-44461 GCA_004027295.1 Dolichotis patagonum | reverse complement strand
CTGGAAGCTGAAACAGTAGGAGGGCCACAAGTTTGAGGCCAGTCTGGGATACACAGTGAATTTTTCCTTTTTTTTTTTTTACCGGGGATTGAACTCACGACTGCGCTTTACAAGGCAGGCACTTGTGCCGCTGAGCTAAATCCCCAACCGCTACACAGTGAATTTAAGACCAGCCTGGACTACATAGTGAGACCCTGTCTCAAAAAGACAGAAAGAAAGAAAGGAAGGAAGGAAGAAAGAAAGAGATTGAAGACAAAAGATCTAGCTAACAAGACTGCTCAAATATTTGAAGTATAAGAGACCTTAAGTCGTCCAACTAATTCAATGGTTCTTGAGAATTGAAGGACTTCGATCCACTCCTGATGGGATCCAATCATAATTTTTTTTTTTTTTTTTTTTTTTTGTGATCAGTACTGGGGATTGAACTCAGGACCATGCAATTGCAAGGCAGGCGCTTGTACCACTGAGCTAAATGCCCAGCCCCTCAATCATAATTTTTAACAGTTCTTACTGCCACTGATGAAACCTCAAGGAAAAGTTGTTTCCTAATTATACATGGTGGCATGTAATCTCAACACTCTGAGAGGCTGAGGCAGAAAAAACACAGACAGATTAAAGCTCAGACTGGGCAATTTAGCAACCTTCTCCTAAAATTTGGAAAGGGTGGGGATAGAGCTCAGTGCAAGGACCTTGTGTTCAATCCCTACTACCTCAAAGATAAATAAAAAAGTTGTTTCTTTATCACAGAGTTGTGATAAAATGAAGCTTATTTTTTAGAAGGCCAATGTTGCATCAGCAATTAGTATTTTGATACCTGGAGTGATATTTGATATAACAAATATGATAAATATGTTTGGGTTTTGTGTATGTGTGTTTGTTTTGTTTTTTTGGATTTTTTTAAAGTGTTGATTAGACTGTCCTTAGGAGAGTCTGATAAAGTATTTCTGAGAGTAACTCAGAAATGTGTTTTTTCCTCAGCCAGACACAGTGACATGTGCCTGTAATTCCAGCTACTTGGAAACCTGAGGGAAGATTGCAGATTCAAGGCCAGCCTGGACTTTATTTTATTCTGTTTTATTGGGGTTTTTTTGTTTTGTTTTGTTTTTGTTTTTTTGTTTTGGGGTTGTTTGTTTATTGACATAGGCCTTGCTGTGTAAACCAGACTGGCCTTGAACTCACGTAGATCCTCTTGCCTCAGCCGCCTCAGTGCTGGGATTACTGATACGTGCCACCATGCCCTGCTTGGACACTTTATTTTAAAAAGGGCTGGAATGGAGTTCAGTGATAAAACTTGTTGTTATATGTGCAAATCATAGGTTCAATCCTAGATGCTGTGGGTGGGAGGATTTCTTTGAAATTCTACTTGGTATGTTCTGGTTTGGTTTGGCTTTGGTTTTTTTGTTTTTAGTTTTACTTACTCATTTATTTTGATATTAAGGATCAAACCTAAGGCCTCGCCCATACTAAAGCATGCTACCACTGAGCTACACCCCAGTGCCCTATCAGGTGATTCTGGTTTAAGTCGTATTTAGTTACTCATCTGGTTCTTTAACTGACTTCTCACACTTTGAACAGAGATTGATAAATATATGCATATATACTATCATTATTCTTAAAGGAGTATACTCATAATGCTCCATGTGTTAGTTATTCCTCTGACAAACTATCAGTATCTTGTCCATTTTCTGTTGCTATAATAATACCTGAGACTGATTCATTTAGAAAGCAAAGAAAAAGTTCTGGAACCTGGGACGTCTAAGCCAAGACACCTCACTAAGGGAGAGCCTGTCTCATAATAAAAAATAAAAAGGCCTGAGGATGGAGCTCTTGGTGATGATGACTTTGCAGTCTCAGAGCAGTGTAGATCATCATATGACAGACACCACAAATGTGCCACAGAGCACTCACTTTTGTAACAAACATGCTCCCTTGATAACCTAGTAATTTATTAATCCCTGAATGGTTTTAATTCATTCATGAAAGCACGGCCTCCATGACCCAGCTACGCATAAGTCTCACCTCTAAATTTTATTAACACGTGACTTTAGAGAATAAGTTTCCCAGCACATGAAGTCTGGTAGACTAACCTTCACACCTAACACCTGGTGGTGTTGAGTGCTATGAAACCAGGTATCTTAGGGCTGGGGATTTAGCTTAGTGGCTTAAGCGCCTGCCTTGCAAGCGCTCAGTCATAAGTTCGATCCCCAGTAGCAAAAAAAAAAAAAGACAGAAACAGGTATCTTCACATATTGCTGGTTTGTGTCAATTATTGTGATTTTCAGAAAACAACTTTGAATCTTGAAGTTTTGGGTAGTTTAAAGAAATAATCCTAGAGAAGGCAAAAAAACCCAAAAACTCTGTAGAGATGTTCAGTGTAGGGCAAGGAATATAGCTCAGCAGCATAGCACCTGCCTGGCAAACGCAAGGTCATGAGTTCAAAAAAATGTTCAGTATAGCTTTATTTACAATTTGTAAAAGTTAAAACACAATCTAACAGATTGGAAATTATTATATTGTCATTGATAACTGAGAATATAAAACATATAAAAATTATAAATTAAAAACCAGGCTCATGGGCTGGGGATTTAGCTCAGTGGCTTAAATGCTTGCTTGGTAAGCGCAAGGTCGTGAGTTCAATCCCCAGTACCAAAAAAAAAAAAAAAAACAGGCTCATACCTGTAATCCCAGACTCAAGAGGCTAAGAGGAGAGGATTATAAATTTGAGGCCATCATGGGCTATATAATGAAGCCCTGTTTCAAAAAATAAATAGATAGACAGACAAAGTGGCTGATTGGAAATATTTATGAGAATTCCAAGTGAGAAAACATAGTATACCTATCTGTATCCCATAGCCAAGTTCTAGAATGAATGTAGGAAATTTTAATTTAATTTGCTAAGCAGCAAGATTGTGAGTGGTTTCTCACTGATTAATTCTACTTTTTTTTTGTTGTTTGTTTGTTTTTCTTTTTTGAGACAGGATCTTTCTATATAGTTCAGGCTGCCCTTGAACTCACTATGTAGCCCAGGCTGGCTTCAAACTCATAGCAGTTCTGTTCCTCGGCCTCCTGAATGCTAGCTAGGATTACAGTGTGTGCCACCATGCCCAGCTTCTGCTTTTGCTGTAGCTGATTGATGTTAAAAACTTTGTAAAAAAATTTTTTTTAAATTAAATAAGTTGAGTATGTTCTTTTTTTTTTTTTTTTTTTGGTACTGGGGATCGAACTCATGACCTCGCGCTTACCAGGCAGGCACTTAAGCCACTGAGCTAAATCCCCAGCCCAAGTATGTTCATTTTCAACCACAAGACTTCCTACCATTTCTAGGAATCCAAGATTGATCTCCTTGATCGGAAGGAAGAGGTGAAGAAAAAATTGAAGAAGGCGTTTTGTGAGCCAGGCAATGTAGAGAACAATGGGGTTCTGTCCTTTATCAAGCATGTCCTCTTTCCTCTCAAATCTGGTAAGACACGCCCTGCTTTCTTCCTAGAGGCCAGGCTGGAAAAGCACAACTCCTGCTGTGATCTTGTTTGTGATCTGTCACAGATTTTTCCTCCAGAGCTGGCTGCCCTGTATCTCTGCTCTGGTTTCTTATATGTGAATGTATGGAAGAGGCTGGATATCATTTAGCTGTCCGTGTGTTTGTTACCAGGCTAGGTTCTCAGGGGCTGTCAGGGTAGGCAGGGATATCAGAAGTGAGGATGGGGGCAGACATATTGAACTAGAAGAATATGAAACACTTCTAAGCTACAATCCTTCCCTAGGACCAAAAAATAAAAATGAAATGCCACATAAGTTTCAAAATATATAGCAAAAACTATAAATAATCATGCATTTGGGATAGGAATGCTAACTGCTGTTAACATTGAGTTCGTTGATAAAAATGCTTTTTCTTGCAGAGTTTGTGATCCTTCGAGATGAGAAATGGGGTGGAAATAAAACCTACACTGCTTATCTAGATCTTGAAAAGGACTTTGCTGGTGAGGTAATATGAGAGGAAAACTAAACTCCACCAGATTCTGAGAACCTTTTCCCTTTTGGCCTAGCTCAGTTTGTGGCTATGTGCCACAGAACTGTGTCCTGATGTTCTCCAGGGCTTTGTTAATGACTTAGAGGAGGATTTGTGTGGTTCACTGATTGGAGGGGCAAATGGCACAACGCTGATATATTGACGTCCTCGTCACTGCAAAAAACTAGATGAGCTGGAATAAAGAACTAAATCAAACAGGAAGAAATATTTCAGGCATAGGTACAAAATAATGGTGGAAGAATGAGTGACAGTGGCTGAAGTTTTATAACTCATTAGTAGGATATGTGTTTTGCATGTGTGAGGCCCTGGGTTTAAATTTGGCACCACAAAAAATTAGCACACACATGAAGTCGGGTGTGGGATATTTCCTTATGTTGTCTTATTGAGGCTTTAGAACTTTTCTGATCAGGGATGTTCAACCTGTATTGCCATGTATCAGCACTACTGTCACCATTTCTGCCCACTTTATGTGATTTAATCCTCATTCTAACTATGAGATACAGCTATTGTTATCCTAATTTTGTAAGTAAAAGTCAAAACTTCAAGCTGAGCATGGTGGTGCATACCTGTAGGCCCAGCACTCAGGAGGCTGAGGCAAAAGGCTGAGGCAAAAGTCCAGGCTGGCCACAAGTTCAAGGCCAGCCTGGACTACATAGTGAGCTCAATGCCAGCCTGAGTTACATGAGGAGAGCATGTCTCAAAAAGCCAAGGAAAGAAGCAAAAACTTCAGTGGGTTACATGTGTAATTTGGAGTCACACGGCTGATTGTTCATCTAATCCAGGTCGAACTCCAAAACCCTTGCATTCTTGTCACTCAGACTTTGGGTTACCTATGTAAACATTTTCTCTCTGAATATCAGTAGGCTTATGCCATTTTTCTAAGCATCAATGGAGAGGCAAGGTGAATCAGACTAATAAATACATTCTAAAAGCCCTCAAGTTGTTACAGTTCTGAGATCCAAAAGACCTGAATTTCGCACAAGTTAGTTAGGCTTTCTGAATTTCTCTCTGCTTTGGTCTCACAAGACTGCCATGAAGATCAAGACATTGTTGGGAAAAAACTTCCTGCATCCTATGTGCACATCCTGATGTCCTGTACCCTGTTCCAGGACTCATATCACCAGATCTTGTTCATTTCTGCAGGTTGTACATCCTGGAGACCTAAAGAATTCTGTTGAAGTTGCCCTGAACAAGCTGCTAGATCCCATACGGGAAAAGTTTAATGCCCCTGCCCTGAAGAAGCTGGCCAGTGCTGCCTACCCAGAACCCTCAAAGCAGAGTAAGGCTGTCTGGGACAGGGCAGGGCTGGGCCAGCGAGGGGGTGAGAACATCAGGAAAGAGCCTATCAGCGGGCCTCAGAAACACATCTTAAAACCAAAGGGCCAAGAACCCAGCAGGTCTGAAGTGCAGGAATGTCATATCCTATTGACACCTGGAGTGGAACTAGATTTTGATTTGTTTTAGTTCATTCTATGAAGTAATGATACCCTGAAAGAAGCTAGTGTAAGACTTGTACTTTGACCCTGCTAGTCTGTTCACTAAATCTGCTTCTGCAATAGAAAAGTGATAGGCTTATCCCCAGTCTGTAAGTATGTAGGTGATAATCTATTACACACCTGCTCAGGAAGAGCCTGCAGGGCTTCTTAGTGGAGCTCATTTTGTAATTCTCCCAGGTTCCTTCCAATGTTCCTTCCCAACTCGTAGTCATCCACTTAGCGCTGATGCTCAGGAGATACTAGCATTGATAGCTTTTTGTGACTGTCCCCTCCAGCCTAATAACTAAGGGAGAAAAATAGATGAAAATCTTGTGGGGTGTGGTGGCACATGCCTGTAATCCCAGCACATGGGAGTCTGAGGCAGGAGGATCGCTCAGGTTCTAGGCCAGCCTGGGCTATATAAAAAGAACCTGTCTTGAAAAAAAAAGAAAGAAAGAAAATCTGACGCATCGTGTCTGAAAGGTTGCTGACCCTATTTTTAAAGATGTGTAATTCAGTGAGTAGGTTTTGGGGATTCTCTACTAAATCCTGCCTAATCTCATTGTCCTCATCTTGGTGGGATCAGCAGCTGACCTGCCATGGGGAGGAGGGGAACCTGACCCCATGGGGTTCTTCTCATTCCCAGAGCCCACTGCCAAAGGCCCTGCCAAGAATTCAGAACCAGAGGAAGTCATTCCATCCCGGCTGGATATCCGAGTGGGGAAAATCATCGGTGTGGAGAAGGTACTCGTTTTTCACCATATCCTAGAGGCAGACAGGGTTCAGGTTTGTCTGTTTCCATCTGGAGGAATCCTGGTCTAGAGAGGGGAAGTGACATCCTGTGGTCATATTGCAAGTCAGAACCCAGGTGTCTAATTACAGCCATCAGGCTTCATGTAGCCATCACTGCTTCTGGACCATATGTAGTCAAACACAGCCAGAAACAGAGTGGGGGCAGCCAGGGGCAGATGTTAATCAGAGGAAACTTGTTTATCCATTAAGTTTGGCCTGATGGACTTACCTGGTCCAGCTTGTGTGGACCAGCTGTGAGGCTTATCTTGGATCATCTAACTTTGCCCTTTAGACCTTGGTGGGTAGAGGTCTCAGATGGTGAGACCAACCCTCGTTCTCCCCACCTCCTAGTCCCCTGGCACAGACTGTTGGAGCATGCGTACAGATAACGATAGCCACTAACAGTCCAGGCCATTTAGTCTGTTAGAGAGTGTTCCACGTAGGCTGGGGATTTAGCTCAGTGGCTTAAGCGCCTGCCTGGCAAGCGCAAGGTCATGAGTTCGATCCCCGGTACAAAAAAAAAAAAAAAAGAGAGTGTTCCACACAAATAGTTCATTTCTTCAAATGCAGTCTTGGCTAGAAGCAGAATGTACCTGAAAGGCCTGTTCTGCTGTCTTCTGTCTGGGACTTGGAAATAGTTACCCCCAGAGCCGTCATGGTGAACCTATGGCACACAAGCCACTGTCCGCTGTTCGTTATCATTGAAAGCTCTAACAAGTTCGCCATCACTGCCCTGGAGGAATTCCTTTTCTGGAGACTAAGTTAAACCAGCCCTCAGTTGACCCCACCTGGAAACTCTCCCACCTGACATCTCTTGCTGGCAGCACCCAGATGCAGACAGCCTGTATGTGGAGAAGATTGATGTGGGGGAAGCTGAGCCACGGACTGTGGTGAGCGGCCTGGTGCAGTTTGTGCCCAGAGAGGAGCTCCAGGATAGACTGGTGGTGGTGCTGTGCAATCTGAAACCCCAGAAGATGAGAGGAGTCGAGTCCCAAGGCATGCTTCTGTGTGCTTCCGTGTGAGTGAGGACTTGGGGGAGACCAAAAAGGGGACAGTTGGCTCCTGTGATGGGAAGGCACAGAGAAAACATCCCAAATGGAAGCCAGGGAAAACTCACCTTTTCCTCATTGATACCAAAAGATGATGCATGAAGGAGTTATTTTACTGAGTACTCTGAATGAAGCACTTTACGTAAAGTTAATTTTACTAAGTAGAAATAGAGGTGTGAGCATACCCAAGTCTTGCTGCTAGTAAAGGATAGCACCACAATTCAATCCCAGTTCTGATTAGCTATAAAGTCCTCTTGGGGTATTTCAAACTTCCTTCTATAGGGACACAGAGTGCTCTGTCTCTCCCCACCTAGCCATGATTAATCTGACCGTGGTGGCGTCTAGAGACGTAGTCAGTGACGACCTCCTAGCCATTGCATTGAGGATGTCCTAGATCCTATTAGGGCCCTTTGTAAAGACCTCTGGAAGCTACCTGGAGCTTCACCCTGTCCCTGTCTCTGTGCTTTCCCAGAGAAAATCCAAGCCGCCTGGTTGAACCTTTGGACCCTCCTACCGGCTCTGCTCCTGGTGAGCGAGTGTTTGTGAAGGGCTATGAGAAGGGCCAGCCAGATGAGGAGCTCAAACCCAAGAAGAAAGTCTTTGAGAAGTTGCAGGTAAAATGCTATAGTTGTTTTCTCCTCTTGCCTGGTCTGGCTGGTCTGTCTTCACTCTGCCTTGTTACTGACCCTGCAGCCACTTCTTTCTCAGTTGGACTTCCTGTATCTGAGTCCTTTTTATTTCCAGACCTTCCTGAATCTGAGAGGCTTGAAGGTCTTGGAAGAACCTCTCATGTACTGAGCACTACAGATTATTTGAGGCGCTCTGTGAGGAATGTTAGATACTTCCATATTTGTTCCTCAGTACGTGACAAGAAATGGAGATAACTCCCGTTTTAAGATACCTGCCAAGTCCACAGAGTCACCAGAGGTGATGGAGCCAGGGACCAGGGTATAGTTGAATGTGGAGTGTCTGGCATGACTTGGCCCTGGCCCTCACTTGAATCTCCACTCCAAAAGAAAAATGAAGCAAAAGAGCCAGGGTCTAAAACCTCCTAGGGTCCCTCCTGACTGCCTTAAGCTTATAACTCTTCTTTCCTTGCCATCTGGACATTGACTTAACTACAGTCTGCCCCAAGTGAACCATGAATTCATTCTTTTATTCATTCATTCATTCATTCATTCATTCAACAAATATTGAGTCTGTATCCGTCAGGCATTCTTCTAAGTTCTTGAGTTACATCAATGAATAGACCACCAAAACTTGCCCTCTGGTCATGGAACTAACGCTTGTGATTGGCTCTCTAGTCAGTACCTTGCTTGCTTAAAGAGCTATCTGAAGGTATCCAGAGTGTACCTCCCTTTCCACCCTCCTGCACCTAGCAGGTGGCTTTGCCTACTCCCTCTTTCTGGTTTTCTAGGATGACTTTGTGAATCACTTATCTTTTCTGGTTATAGAATATTTTCATTGTATAAAATGTCTACAATATGGGGGTGAATGGGGTACAGAAAAAAAGTAATCATAGTACCACAGACATGATTATTTCTTTTTGTTCTGCATAGATTGTACTAAATGTTTATTCTGCCTTCTAAATTTCCATTTATGCCTGAAAACTTTCCCCCTCTTTTTTTCTTTTTTTGGTACCGGGGATTGAACTCACAACTGCATGCTTGCAAGGCAGGCGCTTATGCCGCTGAGCTAAATCCCCGGCACAACTTTCCCCCTCTTAAACACTAAGGAGGTCACATTTTATAGTAGTCTATCACAGTTATCACAGTTTACCTAAAACCTTCCTAGGCACTGAGGTCATTCTCTGTTTTTTACTATTAGAATGTTATTGGGGCGGGGGTCAGTGGTGGACCACTTGCCTAGCATGTGCAAGAACCTGGGTTCAGTTCCCTCACACTGCCAAAGGGACGGGGCTTACAATAGATGTGTTAATATAGCGGCCTTTGTACTCACTCATGATTATTAATCTAAATTCTACAATGAACTTAACTGAGTTGTGAACGTGGAAAACATGGAAGTTTTTGTACTTAAGCTTGTATTTTGTTTTGTTTTGATTGAGGTGCTAGGGATTAAATCCAGGGAAACTAGTCTTAGAAAAATTGAACCAGGGCTGGGGATTTGGCTCAGTGGCTTAAGCGCCTGCTTTGCAAGCAGGCAGTCATGAGTTCAATTCCCAGTACCAAAAAAAAAAGAAAAGAAAAGAAAAGAAAAGAAAAATTGAACCAGATTATACTACAAGTAGTATAAGAGGTGTAAAAGTTTCTTTGTAGTGCCAGCCACCATCACTAATTATTTCGTGTGTGTGTGTGTGTGTGTGTGTGTGTGTGTGTGGCCTATCTTGTCCAGGCGGACTTCAAGATTTCTGAGGAGTGCATTGCACAGTGGAAACAAACCAACTTCATGACCAAACTGGGGTGTATCTCCTGTAAATCACTGAAAGGGGGGAACATTAGCTAGCCAGCCTGGCATCTTCTTTCTTCACCATCCTGAGTCGTCTGCGGTCTCTTCAGTGTGCTGCATCCATCACCCATCACCCATCTCTCAGGACACTGAAGCAGCAGGTCTGGGACTCAAGGTGCAAAACTCGTTAAGGAGCAGCTCACCTCCCTGGAGTCCAGGATCAACCTGTCTGGGTGGAGTGAGACTGACCCCCAAGTGGCAAGGAAGGCCAGCCAGCAGCAGGAACCCAGCAATACCTTCTTCCCTTGGTAACTGATGGGAAAATTCTGGTTTCAATATAACTCATAGAAAAAGTTTATTCCACAATCCTCGTAATTGGAAAAACATTGGTTCCCAGGTTTTCTTGGAGTTATCCCAGCAGCTGTTCCTCTAGCTGAGATCTAGTGCTTGGACTGGGCTAATTACAGCTTTTCCCCAACAGGAAATTGTGGGATTTGAAAAAGAAAGAGGAAAAACAGAACCAGTGGTTTACCAAATGGTTGGCAGCTTTGCCCCAAGCCTGTCTGCCCTGTGGCTCAGTGGTACTGGGAAGGGCCTACCCCAGGGATCCTAAACCAGCTGTGTTGTTAGTACCAGGGGTGGGATGGATGGTGTCGCCTGTTTCTTTATTCAGAGAGAGTGGGTAATTCTTCACAAGACATCTTAAATCACTAGCCATCACTGTCAGGTTCAAATAAAATGTCTGAATAATGGTGTCTGGATGGGGCCTATTTGTGAGCTGAACTCAGGGAGAGAAGTGTGTGAATCAGCTGCTGAGCTGTCCACATAGCCTGGTCCTAGAACCAGGTGGGGCACGGGGAGATAGGATGGGTAACAGATTCTTAAGAGTTTCCCTTGGGTGGTACTAAGCAGAAGAGACCCACTGTATTAGCCCCAATGCTTGCTCCAGGTAAAATATTTTCCCTTCCTTTTTTGTTGTTTTTTTTAAGATAGGGTCTCACTATGTGGTTTAGGCTGGTCTTGAGCTGACTGTGTAGCCCAGGCTGGCCATAAACTCAACAGTGATCCCCCTGCCTCAGCCTCCTAGGCATGTACCACCTGTCCCTCTTCTGTTAAGATGCATCTTTTGTGATGGCTGGATTTTCAGGCTACTGTGTGAGATGTACTCTCCTCAAACCTTGTTACCAGTATTACCCTCTGAGGACATACAAGCCATTTGATATTGGTTGACGTAGGGGGGGTGTGGAAGAAGCATCAGTCACAGCCAAGTTTCAATCATTTAATTAATACCTTTAAATGAAACACAGCTTTTTCATGTGTCTCACTCAAGCGTTAGGGCAAAGGAGATGGATTGTTTGTATAGACATATCAAAGACTCAAAAATTTAAAGAAATATATATATATATACTTCTCTCTTCTAACATTTTTATGCAAATTAAAAATCAGAGGCTTTTGGTCTCTCCATTTGCACTAGGTCAAGTTCATTTACCCCAGAGGACAAAGAAAGGTTGCCTCTGCTAGATTCCTTCTCCTTTGTACTCTGGCCCACCCAGTGGGGAAATAAGCTCAGAAAATTTAACTGAGGATAGGGGCTCCAGTAACATTGGGCAGGGGGAAGGAAAGACAGAAGTCAGGCTCCCTCTTGCCTTCAGCATCTCAAAGATACTGCCAGGTTCCTTGGGCTTTGATGGGTCTGGGTAGATGAGGAGCTCCAGCCAGAACAGTGCTGATTGTCCGTCTTCAACTCACTGGGCAGGTAAAATATACACCCAGCAGCAGCTCCCCATTACCCACAGGGCAAGGGAAAGACTTGATTTATAGCTATAGGGAAAAGATGGTGATGAACTATAAACCCCTAGAGCAGGCCACAAACTCCCTATGTACCCAGCTCTTGGGAGCAGTGTCACCCTCATGACAGAGAAGCTAAATACAAGATTCCTTGCCAGGCTCAAGTCCATGTCACCATTAAGGAAGGGGATCAAGAAGGGATGGCTCTGGGTGGCAGCCAGGCTACAATAAATGGTGGCACTATGACCACCCCTATGGAATGGGTGCCACTGAGGAAGCCAGCTTACCTAATGGGTGGTCTAGGCTGAAAACAGAGGTCATTAAAATTTCCAGAGAGATTAGTAGCACAGGCTGACACCTAGGGGACAGCCATCCAGCCTCCTTGCTAGGAACACTGTGCCCTCTCACTGACTAGGGAAGAGCTGAGTAAGATGCACCTTTGGCTTCCCATCCTCAGCTCCCCCAGTAGAACCACCCACACTGAAAGGCAGCTGTAGAAAGGACATCACTGAGAAAAGAAAGGTCAGAAAAAGAAGTCCAAGGGCCACCTCTGGGCCTGCTGCCCGAACAGTCCCTCCCCTTGCCAGTTCTCCTTGTACCTCAGTGCTCCCTGCCAAGCTGAAAGGGACAACCCGTGGGCTCCTGGCTCTGAAATTGTGCCAATCCACCCCCACCAGATCAAACTGAAACAGGCAGATGCCTGGTATGCCAAAGACCAGCTGAGATGACTTGCATTCACATTCAGGGGAGAGCCTCAGACCTCCCCTCTGGTTCTTCCCCTACCCATCTGGGTCCCAGAAG
The DNA here is from genome assembly GCA_004027295.1 of Dolichotis patagonum. Classification (NCBI taxonomy): domain Eukaryota; kingdom Metazoa; phylum Chordata; class Mammalia; order Rodentia; family Caviidae; genus Dolichotis; species Dolichotis patagonum. The sequence goes on along the minus strand of PVJX010014606.1, from coordinate 32,123 downwards.
TCTCCCACTTCTTGTCCCCTGCATGGAGCACCTGGCAGAACTGGGAAGGCAGGAGGTTGATAATAAGTTGAGGCACAGAAAGGCTAGCCCTCACTGTACCTCTTGTGCTTTGGAATTCCAGTCCCACTCCTGCCTTCAGCCTGGAGAAGCCTGTGGCAATGTGTCTTGTTCAACTTCAAGAACTACGGGAAGTATCGAACTGGATTAGGGGGACAGGGGACAGACTGGTCCCAGGTATGGACTGGCTACCAGAGACTGATGCTGCCACCATGTAAACAGGCCCTTGGAATGTGGCTTCACAGACCCTGGAGGATGGATATGTAGCCACTTTGTGAAAGTGCTTTGATTCTGGACTACAGTATGTGCATGATTTGGACATTAAAAATAAAGAAAGAAAAGAGGTGTTCTGCACCCACCTCTGTGGCCTTATGGCCAGCAGGGGGCGCATTCACCCACTCCCACCAGCTACCTCCTTCAAGATGAGGCTAAGGCCAAGGCTGAAGCAGCAGCTGCTGGAGGTGAATCCTTCCAGGAAAAGGCATGAGAGCTGGGTGGTTTGGAGGACCAGGCAACACCAGACTTGCATAAATATCAAAGGCCATGAGGTTAAGGCTGCAGGCGTCCTCTCTTAGGTTGTGTCTGCCATGTCCTCTGATCCTTGGGCTGCTCAGGTCCCTGAGATTGTATTCCTGGGATGGGTCAGCAGTGCCAGCAAGTGTGGTGGTCAGACCAGCTCTTTCTGTGGCTCTGCAGGGGAGACAAGGACCTTTAGCAAGGGGCTTCCAGTTTGGTTATGACACTAAAAACCCAAGGCACATCCTAACCCAATCTTTTCCTATCCCCTTTGCAGACACCTCACCAGCAGCTCTGAACTGGACACATAAAACACCAACAGGGCTGAGGATATAGCTCAGTGGCATAAATGCCTGTGTGGCAAGCGTAAGGTCCTCAGTTTGATTCCCAGTACCAAAAAAAAATAAATAAAAAAACTAACATAGGTATCTCTGGCCACTCTTAGGACAGCCAGGACAGGAAATAAAATAGTAAGTATGGACTACACAGAGTAGGTCTGATGCCTAAGTTATGATACGCATTCCTTTCACTACCTCATCAAGGGCAGTTTGCCTGTCCCGGGCATCAGAAGACCAGAAGATCCAAGAGCAAATCCCCAGTGGTGGGACTCTGGATACTTCCCTCCTACCATCTGTGCTGGGACCCATGCCCACCACTGCCCACTGTACCTGAGCCCGGGGGAATCATCTTCTCCTGTGGACCCGTCAGCTGCACACCTCCATTCTCGGACAGCTCCCCCTTAGTCCTGTCCTCAGCATGAGGGAGCCCGTTGGTGGGAGGAGCAGTAAAGGACTCAGACCGACACAAACTAGGAGATGCAGGTGGGGGGACTCCCAATGAGGGCTTTCGGGCCACAGGTGGAGGAGCCTTAGGTGGCTTCTTCAGGGCCTGAGGTGGACGCTGCTCTGAAATGCTCCGAAGTTCAGCCACCAGATTCCGCTGGAGGTCAGCCTGGGCCTCAGGGGACACAGGCCGCTCAATGTGCAGCTTCTTAGTGCCCTTGGAAAAGATGAAGCTGGCCGTGGAGGCAGGGGACTGGGGAGACAGTGGCTGTGCCTCAGATGCTCCATTCAGCTGGGCACTTCTGAGGCCCCCACCGGCAGCCAGGCTGGAGGCCTTAAGCTGGACGGCAGCATGGAGCCCTGATGAGGGGGCAGGCACAGGACTGGCCCGCCCTGATAGGGCCCTTCGGAGTGGCTTCTGGGGGGCTGGCGGGCCGGAGGCCGGGGTCAGAGCCCCTGGGGGAGTGCCCACAGAGCGCAGCCGCACCATCTGCAGCAGTGAGGGTGTGACCAGAGGTGCGCCTGTGTCCTCCCTGGATGTCCCACTGCTCTTGCTGCTGCCCACTGGCTCCTTCTCCTTCTTTTGAGGGGGCTTAGCCAGAAGCTCAGGGACAGAGCTAGTTGGAGGTGGAACTGGTGGAGCAAGAGGTGGCTCTGGGGTACCCTGGGGCTGGCTCTGGGCAGACACAGCAGCTGGAGGTGAAGGGGCCAAACAACTGACAGGCTCTGGGGGATCTGAAGGGCCTGCAGGCTCAGGGTCAGCCACAGAGAAGAAGGCCTCCTCTGGTGGAGGGAAGTCCGCCATGGACAGGTCCTGCTCCTCAGATGCAGGAGGCGGGGGTGGGGGCCAGTTGGGGTCTAACAGGGGCTCCTCAGCAGTCTCTGGGGCTGGTGGGACCTCCTCAACCACCTCCGGCTTCTTACTAGGGGGTGGGGGTGGGTGATAGGATGGAGGTGGGGATGGTGGAGGTGACTGGTCTTTGCAGACCCCAGGAGACTCCTGGGGAGGGGTCAGGGATGTCTGGGGAGTGAAAGGGGCCTCAGGACTGGCAACAGTAGTAGACATGGGCCCAGGAACCACAGGAGGGGCAACCAGAGTGGAGGCAGCTTGGTTAGGGGTCTTGGGCTTAGAGGGAGGTGGTGAGAAGGGGGCAGGCACCTTAGGGTGAGGAGGTATGACAAACCTATCACCTATAGAGGTTGACATATGTGGACCAGGGCGGTCTAAGGGGGTGGGATCAGAGGATGAAGAACACAGAGATGTAAGCGAAGAGGACACAGAGGCTCCTGGAGATCGAAGGGATGTGACACGCTCTGGTTTAGGGGGTTGGGCCTTGCCTGGAGAGGCAGGGGTACCCGTCAGACCCTTAGGAGGGAGGGTTGGGGTACCACTCTGGCTTGAGTATCCACTGGAGGGTGAAAGTGTCCGTTCTGGGGAGCGTGGCGTGCGCCGGGAACCACTGGGAGACAAACCAGGCACCCAGCCACTTGCTGAACTGGGTGGACAGGGCACCGTCCCCACCTTTTCTGACCCACCTGTTGTGGGTGGCCGGGGCAGCTGTGGCTGCTGCTTCCGCTCAGGCTTGGGGGGCAACCCTAAGGGCCCATCAGGCGCTGCTGAACCCCGCTGATGAAGAGAGTAGGTCCGGCGGGGCGGTGGTGGAGGGCGCTTCATCTTTCGGAGGGACACGCTCCGGCCAGACAACTGCCCACTGCTGCGAATGCTGACTGTGTCTGAAGCTTCGGCAGTGCTACCCCCACTAGGGGAGCCCCTCCCGCTGCCCCCTTGAGGAGGGGCTGCCAGACTAGTATTAGTCACAGAGCCCTCTGGCTGACCTTCAGAGCCCCCCTTAGAGGAGAGAGTAGAACCATCAGAGACGATGGTATCAGAGGATTGAGAGTGGCTCCAGGTGTCACTGGAGGAGGAAGGATGGCGGCTGCGGGGCCGGGGGCTGGAGGCTGAGGAGAAGCGGCCAATCGAACGGATGGAGGCTGGGCTGGCTGAGACCAGGCTGCAGCGGCTCAGTGTGCGTAGGCTGCAGCGGCCCAGGGCCACCACGTCCACTGTAGGTGGCAGCACGGCATGCGGGATCAGCTTCGACAAGTAGGTGGCCTGGGGTGAGATGGACATGGCTGGGCTCAAGGGTTCTGGAGGCCCAGCCCCTCCTGTCAGTCCTGGCACAGCTAGGGACATGGGCCGGGTTAATGGTAGAGGCCGGGCTCCAGTGGACCGGCCAACGAATGTGTCATCCCGGTAGACACGGTCAATGTGGCGTTGCAGCATGGCCTCTGTATCTCCGCCAGCCTCTGCCTCTGCTTCCAAGGCCTGTAGGGACACCCGGACCCCTGTTCCTAAGGCCAGGCCAGCTGAGCGGCCATCTACTGTAGGGATGCGGATGGCATCCGGTGGACCAGCAGGCTGAGAAGGACCTGGTGCCTCACGCTCATTCCGCAGGCCTGGAGTGGACAAGGAGGAGGAAACAGTCAGCAGAGACAGCCTGACCAGGGCTCCTCACCCACACTGCCCTGCCTAATCCAAGACTCACCAAGCTCCTTCTGCACGTGCTGCGGCAGTCCCAGCACTGTGCTCCGTCGCTCACGCCGCCGGCGCCCTGACTTTCCAGATGATTTGGGAAATGAGTCATGGGGTCGAAAGGTGGAGCCTGAGGCCAGTGGGGGACAGGGAAGAAAACCAGTTAGAACAGGAGGACTCAGCGCATTCCACAGGGTACTACTTTTATAGGATATTAATAACAGCTTTAGAGGTAACTTTTCTGGAAGGCTACTAGGCAATAATGAGTATTTTTGTTTAGAGAATGCTTATTATTATTTAGTAAACATACTATTATTATGTTAGCATGCTAGAGCTTGGCCTTCATTCCAAAAAGGTAAGTCCTCTTACTATACTTTGATTTTTACAGGACATTCAACTGAAGCTCAGAGAGGTTAAGAGTTTGCCCCAGGTCACACAGGTGCTCAATAGTATATCAGGTCTCAAACACAGGTTTCCCAATTCTTAACTGTACTGCTTTACAGTGAATATGCCTTATGAAATCCAAGAGGACAAAGGCTACTGTCTCCTAAATTCACTGCATCACAGAGCCTTGGAAAACAGTGGGTTAGGAGGAAAAAGGGAAGCCACAGGTGCTGGGACAGAATGATGTCCACCACCCTCTCCCTTGCCCAGGAATCTCAGCTCAGACACCTTTGCGTTGGATCATCTCCGAGCGGATGGACAGTGCATCCTCAGCTGTGGAGCTCTCAGCCGTGTAGGATGTAGTCTGGCTGCAGAAGGAGATGCTGTCTTCATCTGGCCCTGTCCGGGAGGACTGTTCGGGGGGAGAAGGAGATCAGGCCCTGGCCTGAGCAGGCTGCCTCCTCAGGACTCCTTACTGGAATTTCTGACTCACAGATTCCCCCAGTATCACACACCAAGCAGACGTCAGCTAGTGCAGGCCTGGAGGAGCCCCTAGGCTCATTCAGTCCAGAAGGTGCAGAAAGCAAAGAGACCCAGCAGCATACAAAGCTATGTTGGCCAAAAGTCAGGACCGAGCTGGGAGGCAGGGCTTACCTGGATGCTCTGGGTATCTCCATGGTCCCAGCTACCCTTGTTCAGTTTCTGTTTTTCTGGAAGACACCAGAAAAGTGTGTGAGATAAGCCCCTGCACCTTGGGAGCACTGGAGGAGAGCACGCAAACTGAGGAGAGGAGGGGAGGGTTACCTTGGTGCTGCAGGGAGCGAAGCCCCTCCTGGGCCTGTGTGTGCAGCTCTTCCAAGTGAGGTGGTCGACCACTGGGGAAGAAGACATTGTCCTGGTGCTCATCCACAACAAACCCTGGTACCTGGCCAGGTCCTGCACTCTGGCGTTTGTCACTTTCAGCTTTGGCAGAGCCTAGTGAAATGGAGGAGAAAGGAAAAAGTAAGACCTAAAGGCCTATAAGGCCCTTAAGATGCACAGGCACCATGACAAAGGCACCTGCAGTCCTCACACTGCACATGGCCCCTGCACCTATGTGCAATGTCCACTTTCCCCAGCCTAGATACGCAACCCACAGTTGTTGGATACACAATACACACAGCCCCAAATACATATCTAAACTACACCAGAGGGTACACACACCGCACAAAGGGCCCCACACAAGGCACCGTACACAAGGCACACAGACTCACAATGCACACAGCACCTACAGGCTTCAGAGACACACAAATCAGCACATGAGTATAAACCCACATATGTACCCATACCCAGCCTCCACACATCCACACAACACCCACACAACACTCACACAACACCCACAGATTCCATTCCGTATGTACACACAGTATGTAAGTATACACACAACTGTGTATACACATGTCACTCAGGGCCTCATGACGGCACCCCTAGTACACACACAGGCCACTGCAAATACATTTCTTGTGCCTAGACCCCAAGCCCCACTTTAAAACAAGACATCCTTTTCATACAGTGCCTTGGCACAGATCCAGGGAGAAGATACCATAGGAAACTAGGAAGGAGTGGCAGCTGGCAGAAAACCCTGGGGGAAGGACACAGTGTAACCTCTGGGGCTCCCTACTCACCCATATGTATGGCTGCCCTTTTGTGGAGGGATGGGGAGAGGTGGTACCCAAGGTCCTCCACCCCTAGCCAGGGAGCTCAGCCTCTTTGATGTTACAGTCCCAGGTGTGCCCTCTCTTGGAGGCCCTGGGCTCTGGTGCAGAGGAGCCAGGGATCCATTACAGAGTATCCTGTTACAGGCTCCACCCACACAGGGGCTGGTCATCTAATCCTGAGGAGGGGGGCTAGGTCAGCACTTTGCAACTCCCCTCTCCCAAATGAAATCCACAACATAAGCAAAAGCACTGGAAGAGTCATGTGACCTTGGCAGCACCTCATAGAGGGGCAGAAACAAAATAAGCCCTTTAAAAGGCCATGCCCCAGGAACAGGGTCTCCAGTTCAGATAGATGCCTGTCATTCCTCCTTCCTCAGCCCACTCTTGCATGGCCAGAGCTCCTGTGTCTGGAAAGCCACTAGAACTCTACCAGGTCAGAGCTGGCAAGGATCTCAGGGGTCTCGGGCCTTCTCTCATCCTGCTGTTACAAGCAGAGGGCAGGAGGGCTCACGGGGGGGGGGGGGGGGGGGGGCGTGCCTAAGGTCATCCAGCAGATAGGAATCCGAGCCAGAACTAAACTTTGAGTTCCCGAAGGGGTCCCAGGGTGTTCAAAAGTCCACGAAGCTGTGGCCCCTTACCGTCTGAACCCAAGTCTGAAACCCTCAAAACCCCCTCCATCCCCGCCTCTAAACACAGTTCCACCGAAGAAGCTCTTCAGCTTACAGCAGGCCTACTTTCCCTCGCTGCTCCTCACATTCCACCCCTTCCCATATGCTGGGATGACTAGCGGGAGCTCCCCTCTCTCCCTAAACTGGGCTACTGGGCTGTACCCAGTAAAGTGTGGGTACCCCTGCAGGGAGGCGATCTGTGCCTAGGGCAGCAGGCTTCAAGGTCAGAGACACCTGGGTGCATCCTCCCACGCAGCGGCCACACAAAGGCACAACAAAGCGACCGGACAAAGGCAGGCCTCGTTAGTTAGTTGCCCCCCTCCCCCACACCATCGCTCTTCCCGGCCAGCCGAGATCCCCCTTTCACACAAAGGTCCAGCAGCGGAAGCTGTCGGGGATCCCTCCCCTCCCCCCAGCCACATCCACTCACCCTTCTTCTTAAACAGCTCTAGCAGTGCTGGGAGGTGGCGGCCCAAGAATACCACCATGGCTGCGGGCACCACTGGGGACCTTCTGCCAGCTCGCTCGCTCAGCACAGGACAACGCCTTTACCTAGCGCAGCACTAAGCCCGCCCGCCTGCCCGCCACCTCACTGCACAACCACCTCACAGAGCAGCGCGACCTGCCGGCAGAGGAGGGGGAAAGGCTGCTCCGGGTTCTCCTCCCACCTTCGCCACTGATCCGCCCACTCGCCAACCCCGCCCCCACAGGGGGTACAGGGGCAGAAGAGGGAAATTGAGGCCCCAGACTGTGGGTGTTCCATAGAGGGTATAATGGTGGGGGAGGTGCGGGGGGGTGATTCTTAAGTCTCGAGGCAGATCACTAACTGCGCCCAAGTCCTTGTCTAAACACTCAGGAACCAGACCTAAGGGAAGGGTCCCAGCTGCCAGGTGGTAGACGGACAGGTGGCCAGGCCAGACTTGGCATAGTGCCCACCCCCAAGCCCTCCTGGCTGGTGGGGTAACTCCCTGGGGAAGGATCTTAGCTCACGCAGGAGCACAGGGCCACCTGCGGAGATGGCCAGGCCCTTCTGGGGGCAGGATCACAGTACAGACGGGGTAGCCAAGAAGATGCCTGGAGTGGAATCAAGTGGTTGGTGGTAACAACCCCTCAGGAGTATGCAGCCCCACATGCCCCAAGGACTTTTTTTTCTACTTTGGCAACATGACATCAGAGGACTAGAGAAACATAGAGAACTTTCCAAGGTCACACAGCACAGGCACAATTTCAACACAGACTTTCAGTTCCCCCAGCTTGGGATTCTTCCTGCTGGCCCCATTCTGTGACTTACTGATGTGCTAGATCACCAGGCAGGGATAATAGAATTGGCAAAGAAACAGCAAAGTCAGTAAAGGTCAGGACATTGCAGGGTTGGGGTACTGGGAGGGACATCAGGTCCAGGTTCAAATCTTGCTACAACTCCATCACACACAAGTCATGACTTCTCTTTATGAGACTGCCATATCCATGCTTTTGGTCGGCAAACATTAAGCTAGTATAAAAGAGTACAGCTAAAGGAGGGGAACTTTATCTGTTCACTGGTATACGCCCAGAATCCAAATCAGTGTCTGGCACTAGAGGATAGCTGGGACCATGGAGATACCCAGAGCATCCAGGTAAGCCCTGCCCCCCAGCTCTGTCCTGACCTATGGCACATGCTATGAGTTCACTAAATGAATATATGAATGAGGCAGATTAATTTTAGGTAAATTAGAGAAGGTAATTTAGGTAGGTAGGTTCTGTTAGGTAAACTGAGAAGCTGTAGCATTGAAGCCAGGCATGGTGGTACAGTCCTATAACCCAGTCAATCTGAGAAGCGGAGGCAGGAGGATTGGCAGTGCTAGCTCAGCCTGGGTAATTCAGGGATGTAGTGAGAGCTGTCTCAAAATTAAAAAATAAAAGGCTAAGTTTGTAGCTCAGTGCAAAGCCCTTGGGTTCAATCTCCAGTACTGGACTGGGGGTTTAGCTCAGTGGCATAAGCATCTGCCTGGCAAGCGTGAGGTTGTGAGTTTGATTCCTGGTCAAAAAAAAAAAAAAGAAAAAAAAAAAGAAAAAAAAAGTAATTCACAATCTCCAGTACTGCAGAAAAGGATGTTGGGATTGAGAACCAAGTAAGAAGCCAGCCAGGGCAAGGACAGGGAGCAGAGACTTCTAGGCAGACAATGGCACATATGAAAGCCTTGAGGCAGAGTGGTGGGTTTCCAGGAACAAAGAGGAGGCCAGTGTGTCTGGATATGCTGAGCAAAGGACAGAATGGCAGGAGGTGAGGTCAGAGGAGGGCAGGAACCAGATCAGGTGGGGCCATAGGCCTTGGCAGAGTTAGGGAGCTCCAGGAGGTGCAATGAGGTTTCAGCCAAAAGATCCTCCTGGAAAAGATCCTCCTGGAAACTCCCGAGAAGCTGAGACTATGAAGAAAGAAACTACAACATGCTGTACCCCAAACTCACCTCAAGGCACTCGTCCCTTATTGTGCCTCTATAAGTCCTCAAGAATGCAGAAAGTCACAGTGGCTCCAAAGTTATAAGACCCTTCTGTAGGTCCTTCCACATTTGCTACATACCTCAAACAGGCTTCCCCACCCCTTCTTTTCTTTTTGAGACAGGGTCTTTCTGTGTAGCCCAGGTTGGCCTCAAACTCATGACAACCCTCCTGCCTCAGCCTCCAGAGTTGCTAGGATTACAGGTGTGCCCCACCATATGTGGTGAATGGGCCTTTTTGAGACCACTGGGCTAAACCCTCACTCTCTGAGGAACACAGAGTTTGTTGAGCTGAATATTATATATCACTGAAGTCTAAACACCAGTCCTAAGCAGGCACTGCTGTCTCCATTTTACAGATGAGGAAACCAGCAGGGGGCATATGTTATGAAGCTGCTACTGTAGCCTCCACTACATAAATGGGAACAGCATTTTTACTCAGAACAACTTGAATCCAGAAACCATACTTTGTCCACTGTACCAGCTGCAAACCTGACCTCCCCACTGAAGGAGTCAAAAGACTCCACCAGCCCGACAAACTAGAAGTTTCTTGCTGCCCCAATCCTCCCCCTCTTGGGCCAGCGCCATCCAGCCTTCTTATCAGTCCCACACTAACAGAAAAGAGCAGCAGACCGACTCTTGCAGGGTGATTAATCTTTGCCAGGCATGGTGCCAGGTACTGGTGGGAGGCAAAACACTGCCTCTGCCCTCACAGATCTTGGGGCAGCCTTTAAGGCAGGTACATGAAGGTACTTTCCTAGTAACTGATGGTGGACCTGTAAGGCTTGGGGAGCTAGATTACTTCCCTAGCTCTGGCTGCCTATAAAATCAGAGCCCTTCACCACAGGGCAGCCATCCTCATCTCCCTAGCAAAAAAACAAAAGGCTAAGCTCCTACTAAGTTGAAGCTGGAGAACATCAGCCTGTCCGGCAGACCACAGCTGGTAGTCCAGGCCACAGCTGCAAGTTCCCCAGCCAGAACCAAGGCTGTCATACTTGATAACATCTGGTTGCCCTAGCAACACCCCTCCCTCTCCCCACCTACAGCCTGGCCAGAACTGCCATTCTGGGCCACCGTAGCACAGGTCTATACATCTGTGGCTTGCTTGGAGGGGCTCAGCAAGCAGAGTCTCAGCTTGAGGAGGACACCTCACAGAGAAACTTGAGGTCCAGAGAGTAGAAGGACCTTGTCCAAAGCTGCCTGTTCCAGGACTTTCTGCTTTGGCACAGTTCAGAGGTACTACCTGAGGCTAAGGCCTTGCAGGGAGCTCACCAAGTACATGAGTCAGCCCCACCTGCCAGAGGGAGGAGGCTTCCAGGAGCTGAGATGACTCCCAGCCTCTGGCCACACCCCCAGTGTACAAAGGACATCAGGAAGCAGGCACACAGGCCAGCTCGAGAGCTCAAGTACAGTTCAGGGGCATGTGTAGAGGCATTCTCTTCCACAATGTCCCATTGAAACTGGGCATGGTGTGCACCCCTGTCATCCCAGCACTCAGGAGGCTGAGGCAAGAGGTTTACCATGAGTTTGAAATGAGCCTGAACTACCAAGACTCTGTCACAAATAAACAAAAAAATTTATTTTCTAATTTTAAAAAAGGAATGTCCGGGCTGGGGATTTAGCTCAGTGGCATAAGCGCTTGCCCGGCAAGCAGGAGGTTGTGAGTTTGATCCCCGGTACCACATAATAAATAAATAAATAAATAAATAAATAAATAAATCTTTAAAAAAAAAAAAAAAACTTTGAGGCTGCCTATCCAGGAGCAGGTAAATCTTAAAAAAAAAAAAAAAAAAAAAAAGGAATGTCCCACTAAAGCCACTCTGACAGATAGACATTCTCAGGACCACACACCCACAAAGCACCCCCTTTCCACCCCCTAGCTCAAATGCACAGCCCAAGTGGCTGCACATCCAGGAAGGCAGGTACCTGTACCCACCATCCAGGGGGTTTCCTGAGCCTGAGGATAGGGAGGAAGCCAGGAGGGACCACTTGTGCGCATGCGTTTGCAGTGTCTTGGCAGTAACTTCCATAGGGTGAGGCCTGAACCTGCCCCATTCCAGAGCAAGGGGTGGGGGTGGCGCACCCACAGGCAAGCAGACCAGCCTGACTCAGGGGACAGGAATGAGGGGGGAGGGCACAGCTGTCCAGGTGGCCTTGCTCAGGAGCTGGAACCCTCCAAGTCAACCAAGCTGGTCCCCCTATTGCCTGTTCCTGTCCCTACTTCCCCTGGTCAGCCCTCCAGCCAAGAGTCAGAGTGTTCAGTCCTTATCTGAACCCCTCACTGTACATGTGAACAAATGAAAACCCAGGGATGCCAGGGCTTCCTCCGGTCACAGATTCTACAGCCAGGAGCTGAACCAAAAGAATGTGAAAATTTTCTCTCAGAGACAAGACAAAAGGAAATGTGCATAACAAACATCCAGGTAGGAGCATTTTTGTATTCTACTACCTAAAAGGCATGGCTGAAGGTTCCCTTTTACAAAGACCCATAGGAGGCTCAAGGAAAAGTGACAGTCTTGCTCAAGGTCACCCAACCAGGAAGAGTGGCAGATCCCACTTTTGGACTTAGGTCTCACTCCAAATCCCTTATCGATCCTTCATCTGAGAAGATCAGTGGGTAAAGAGGGGCACAGTCTCAGTCCCATCCTGCCCAAAGAACAGAAAGCTCTGCACCCCACCTCTGCAGGAGAATCCCACTCCGTTCCCTTGGTGTCCAGCCCCACCCTGGCAAGGGCAGAGCTGACAAGCCAGGCCGGTTCTAAGGTAAATATGGTGGGGGCAGGGAGTGCACAGAGCAGGGTGGAGAGGATCCCATCCCACAGGGTGCCCTGAAGGAATGGGCAGTAGTACAGGGAGGAATTAGCTACAACAATATTAATAAATGTCATAATGAGTTTCTGGGCCAGCATTTTCTCCTGACAATGACATAATAATCCCTTTCGGCCAGGGCACAATTCTGAATTTCCAAAACTTTCTTTTGTTCCTTCAAGGCATGATTATCCCCATTTTATGGATGCCAGAGAAGCAGCCACCATGAAATCAAGAGAGAAAAGGGTTGGGAATCAAAGGGTCTGGATTTCAGACCTAAGACAAATAAGTCAGGCTCCCTGGGCCTCAGTCTCCTCCTCTGTAAAGCGGGACTAACACCCACTTCACGGCATCGCTGGGGAGCCAAAATAAAACCATGTAATCAAATGTAAACTCAGAAAGTATTATATCAGAGCAAGCCTCTGCCTGTCCAAGACATGGAGGGGAGGGAAAGAGTCTTTCCACTTACAACACTGTGACAACAAACCGGCAGTTACCAAAGGCCGATTGACGAAAACCTGGACAGTCTCACTAAAACCCTCTCTACACAGAGGCCTCCAAAGGCTCAGTGACTTGCCCAAGGTCATGCAGCTAGGGCAGTCAGGATTCAAGCCCAGCTGACTGGCTATAAAACCCTGTGCTTTCCATGCTACCCACTGCCTCGATCCCACCCACTTCTGGAGCTCTCCTCCAATCTCAAGTGGAGCTGAGGACCATTAAAGATAAGGCCTGATAAGGGACACTTAACAACAGCTCCCTATCTCTCCTCAGTGACCTGCCCTATCTGGCAGCCCCAACCTTGGTTGGGAGGGAAGGGAACTGCAGACCCAGACCACACATATCTTACTACCCTGAGAGTCAGAAATCCTAGGTTTGAGCTCTGCTGCCTTTTAACTGTAACTTGACCCTCAGCCAGGCACTGCCCTTTTCTGTTTTTTCACGTAATCTGGGAGAGTTGGAGAAATGATGTCCTACATCCTCTGCATGCATAACTCCGGCCCTTCAAAAGAGTACAGAGGTTCCCCACTTATGGTCCAGGCCCTGGCAGCAAGAGGGTTCAGCTTATCATAGATCCCTCAGATCAAAGATACACTGGCAAGGCCTTTATCTGGAAACCCAGGGCTCCCACAAGCAAGACCGGATATCACACAGTTGGTCACAGGTCTTCCCCAAAGAAAGGGGAGGAGGCTGTTGGGTGGGAGAAAAGGGTCTTCTCCAAACTGTGGAACCTACCAAAGATCCTAGACCCTTTCTATCTGCATGGGGAAGGATGGAAAGAATTCCCAACAGCCTGACTCTACCAATTTCTTCCCTGTCTTCCTATATGTGAGATGGGAACTCTAAACTCAACAAGGAGGACTGCATGTGTAAACCTGTGGATACAATGCACCACGGGAACTGGAGGGGGCAGGACAGCAATTTACATCCTTCATCCTGGGCTCCCAATTTACATCCTTCACCACCACCATTCCTCAAACTGCCCAGGCTCAGCTGGTCTGAGAACCAAAGCCAACTACAATCCCAGGAAGTTAGTATCTTCAAGCATAGGAGAAACCTTGCCTCATCCACTTTGACCCTTCCCTACCCTCCAAGGGCATTTGAACCGGGGAAAAACAAACTCTTCCTTGGATCTTCATGTCCCCTTCCCACCTGCTCTATCCCTGCACTCTTGGGGGCTTCAATGCTTAGCCCTCAACTCCCCGTTACAGGGTCCATTATGTCTACCACACACCCCTGCCCTGGGCCTCAGGCTTGCTCTGCCCAGCAGCCACACAATCCTAACATGAAAGCCATCAATTCCTGAACTGGCCAGAGGCACAAGCTTTGTAATCTCACCCAGCTTGGTCTCGGTTGGGCTTCACACTGAGCCACATCTCCAGCCCTTTTTTCTGGGGTGTGTAGGGGGTGTTTTATTGGTATATTTTAGATATGCATAACAACATTCATCATAGGAAAACCTGCACATGATATATCTTGCTTCCTTTTTTTTTCCATTCTCCTCCCCTCCACTCTTTTCTATTTTTAGGCAGGGTCTCATAAGTCTCTAAATTGCCCAGGCTGGGCTCAAACTTTTGATCCTCCTACCTCGGCCTCCCAGACTGCTGGGATTATAGGCATGCATCAGCAGACAGGGCCTTTGGTTGTTTGTTTTTGTTGGGGTAGGGGTATATTTGTTTTTTGTGAGTTGTTTTTTCTGTTGTTTTTGTTTCTTTGCAAAACTGGAGACTGAACTCAGGAGCACTCTTTACCAAGTTATACCTCCAGCCCTTTTTTTTTTTTAAGATTCTGAGACAATCTCACTAAATTGCCCAGGCTGGTCTTGAACTCTCACCTCAAGCTCCTACAGTCCTCTTTCCCCAGCACCCAAGAAGGCTTAGTCACTTTGTTTTGTTTGCTTTTTTGAAATAGTCTCACTCTGAAATTCAGATTGGTCTTGCACTTGCTATGTAGCCCAGTCTTCCCTCAGACTCAACAGCAATCCTCTGCCTCAGCCTCCTGAGTGTTGAGATTACAGGCATGCACCACCACACCCGGCAAAGTTTGCTTTTGAATCTCAATTCAGCCTTGCTATGTGGCCTTGTAAAAGTGACTTCATTTCTCTTGAGTACCAGCTTTCTCGTTTTTGATATGAGAACAGTCTTTTGCTTGCTGGACTGTCAAAAGACAAGAGCTAGCATAGGGCTTTATTTTTATCTCTGCTCCCATCCTCCCCCACCCCACCCCCAGCCAAGCAGACTTAAGTACCACACCTTCACAGCATTCTGGCCCTTATTCTCAACATCTGATTAACTCCAGGTTTGATCAATGCTGCTGCCTCCTCCCAAGTGTCTCTATAGCTACCACTCCCCTCCACCCCACAGCCCCCACCCTGTTCCCTGCCCTCACCTTATCACCTCTCCCCTGGATTACTGCAATAGTCTCTGAGCTTCCACTCTCACTACCCCACCTCCAACCTGTCCTGCCTGCACCTGCCCTGGCTCTGGAGCCATACACTACTAATACACTACTAATACACTACTGTTATGGGCTCCTCTTTTGCTCAAATGCCTTCACTGGCTCCCTATGGCCTGTAGATTTCACCCCTCTCTGGTTCCCTTGCCTGTCTCTCTTCTTAACAAACCAATCAAATGAATAAGTATTTAAGCTCCACTCTCACACCTGAGCCCATAGCAAAAACTGAGGTCTTAGAATTCTCAAGGTAAGTAAAACCAAAGACACTGTCATTTACATTAACAATAAAATCTCTTCTCTTCCCAGAATCAAGGAAGGAACCTCAATTATTTCACTCTCTATACTCAGCCTCAACTGCCTGCCTTTGCTTGAGAACATATCCCACAGTTGCAACAAATCCCTAGCTTTGTTATCTCACTTAAACAACAATTGAGAACTAATTTCAATCTTGCTGTTTCTTCAAAGGCCAAACTAACTTCACCTCAGTTTTCAAAAGCTGACCCCATCCTAGAAGCTTTAGCTATACAACCTGGACTTTTTCCTCGATCCCTACACTTGTGTGTTGCCCCAACAAAGCTTTCTGGTGTTTTAGGAACATCTTACAGCTTAGCTAATACCTGAGTTGCAGCAGGTACACACGGGTTACCAGAAGCCCTAGGTCTCTTCATCAAGGGCCAGCACACCCGTTTTTTTTGTTTCTGTAAACACAACCTCTTTCTTCCTTTCTTTCTTTTTCTTTCTTCCTTTCTCCTCCATTATAATGGTCACAAGTCCACGCTGACTACTAGTTCTCAGGAAGCCACCAGATCATAGGGGCCATCAGCTATGGAGAGCCCAAACTCAGCCCTACTGGCTGAGTGCAGGCTCTGGAAGGAGACAGGTGGGCACAGCCAAGCCTTCAGAGCTGCAAGCAAGGAGACTACTGGAGCCTCTCAACACCACCCACATTCTGAGGAATCCTCAGAAAGCTATCTAAACTTAACACTTTTCCTCTTGGTGATCTTCATGATTATTGCTCAAACCTCCATATCCCAAATGACCTTGCACAAAGCCCTTTTCTCAGGGCTTTCTCAGGGGGTTGGAGCACCTGCCTGGCAAGCATGAGGTCCTGAGTTCGTACTCACCCCACACAAAATGACAAACAAGCCCTTTTCTCTTCAGTCTCTTGATCTATGAAATGGCTAGCCAGTACTGTAAGGGTCTCAAGAAGTCACCCATGTTAGGTTTACCTAATTTCACAGACAGTCCCCCTTTAGGAGCCAGGAAAGTCCAGGAAAGTGAAAGGAATCTGCCCAAGGTCACTAGTGCTCCTGCAGAGCCACTCTGAACACACAGACCCCTTCCTTCCGGGGCCAAGCTCTTCCCATAGCCCATTATGTAGAGAGGGCTGATAGAGGGATGAGCTCATCAGACTGCCGTGCTGAATCTCTAGGAATGTGGGCCATGCTGGGCTCCACGGATGGATTCTCCCGCCACAGCAAGGACCCCTCTACCCCACCTGTCCTCACAGTCTCATGTTCCCAGATCAGCAGGTACCCCTGAGGTGCCTGCCACTCCTGAAGGTCCGTACCTTGGGGGTGTCGTTCTGGATCCACCACCTCACCCCTCCCCCTTCCCTGTATTTACATAGTGAGAAAATCAGACACCCTGGACGGACGGCCCCTCCTCCAGCAACCCTTGGGACTCTCTCAGGGACAGCATGAACGGCCGCATTCGCTAGGGGAAACAAGAATGCGATCTCCCAGCCCTGGGGGTGGAGGCTTTCCCTGTTCCCTACCCCCCACCCTCGGAAGCAGGAATGTGACCCGCGGAGGGATCCCGCAGCCCGCCGGGAAGGGTTGCTGAGTTCCAGCTCGGTGGCCGCATTGAAAGAGGGGAAGATGCGGAAAGGAAGGGACCTCGAGGTCTGCGGAGGGGGCGGGGGGTACAAGAAGAGGACGCGATGGCGCGGTGAGGGTGGGGAAGGAGCCTAGCTAACCAGTCTGACTCCCAGCCGCGCCAGATAGAGGCGATCCTGAGCCTCCAGCCCCCGGTTTCCTGCCTTTCCCCTCCACCCTCGTCTCCCCACCCAGCTGCAAACTTTCAGCATGTTGGGGGCTAAGGCTTGAGAAACAAGTGTGCCTGTGAGTGCCTTAGGGTCTACCTGTGAACCTGATGAGACTGGCTGGTTGTGCAGTTGTGAAGCTGCGTGTCCATTTTTGTGCCGAGCACGCTGGGCAGCCCTACCTGACTGTAGGTGTCTGTGTCTCAATCTGCGCGTGGGTGTAGTTTGTGTGGCCATGTAAACCGTATGCATCGGTATATGTACCTGTGTCTCAGGATCTGTGCGTCCCACTTGAGATTGTGTAGGTGACTGTGTATGTGATTTTTTTGTCTTTGCATGTCCCTACATCTGAGCGTGTGTTCTGTGTATGCGCGACCATGTGAAATGTGAATATCTATGTGTGCCCGTCCGGGGGTATCAGTGTGTATGTGTGTCTTCATGTACATGTGAGGGGTGGGATCTGCGCGGATTCCCCGCCCCCATACTCACGCCCACCAGGCCCCGGGAGGGGGCAGCAGCGGAGGCGACCGCTGCAGCAGGGAGACCCTCCTCCCAGCCTGCCCCGCCCCCACCCCCTACCTGCGGGCCGCTTCGCCGACCGCCCGAATCGCCAGAAGCTGCGGACCCGGGGACTACTGGGGGCCTTCCTCTTGTGGTGTGAGTTCCCCATGGTGGGCGCGGGAGCTGGCGCGGGAACCCCGAGCGCGACCCTGCCAGCCCGGCCGCCGGGCCCGCAGCCCCGGGAGGGAGGCGAAGAGACGCGCGGTCAGCCACCGCGGGCGCCCCCAGCCCCAGCTCGGCCACGCCCCCATGCTCTGTGGCCAATGGCTGGACAGGGGGCGGTTTCAGAGGAGGGCGGGGCCTGGCGCGCTTCCCGTCGACTCCACCCCTCCCGGGACCTGGGAGACCTGCTGAGCCGCCCCGCCCTGAGCGCTCTGGGAAAGGCTGGCTGGTCCAGGTGGGGCAGGCTGATGGCCGGCTCTTCCGGCCGAGAAGCTGCCTCTCTGAGGCCTGCAGTGGAGCTGGGAGAACTGGGGGCCGGCCTCCAGACAGGCGGGGTCTGGAGCCCTGCTGCTGCAGTAGTAGCCCACCAGCCACCATCCCATCAGTGTCGCGTGCCTCTGTGTGTTTCTCCTGTCTCTCTGCCTGTGTGTACAAATGTATGGAACTTTCTGTAGTGTGCTGTACAAAATAATAGTAGCATTCTTTTTTAAAAAAAAATGCTTATTATGTGACAGGCACTGTGCTACCTGCTTTGATGCATTCTTTAATTTCATCCACAAAACAATTCGGTAAGGTAGTTATTTCCATTATATTCATTTTATTGACAGGGAAATTGAGGTTCCTTGAAGTTACCTGACTGGCCCAAAATCTTCAAGCATTATACTGCAGGGGCAGTATTCAAATCCAGACTGACTCCAGCACCCACTGCTCCTGGCCACCACCGCATCTCCAGATGACCCTGAAGGAGGGCAGTGGTTGGACATATCTGTACAATTGTGTCTTTTATCGGTACCAGGGATTGAACTCACGACTGCCTGCTTGCAAGGCAGGTGCTTACAATTGTGTCTTTAAAGGTGGCTGTGTAGTTGTGTAGCTCTGTACATATCTGTGACCCTGAACACATGGGTTTGTATGACTACATCGATGTAATTAAGTCAATTTTCATGCCTGGATATGTGATTTTATGTATTTGCCTATGTAATTATTACCATCTCTCTTAGGATGGTTGGCTGTCAATGACTTGTGGATTTGAGTTTGTAACAGTCTATCTGTGTGTATATATGTGTAAATGTTTGTCTGTAAGACTGTGGAAGCCAGATGTGGTGACACAAGCCTGTGATTCCAGCACTCAGGAGGCTAAGCCAGGGGAGTTGCCATTAAAGACCAGTCTGGGCTACATAATGAGTTTGAGGTCAGCCTGAACTGCAGAGCAAGACTCTGTCTAAAATAAAATAAAATAACTATGGAATTAAGCCAGGCATGGTGGCGCATTCCTATAATCCCAACAGGAGGCTCAGACAGGAAGATTGCAAGTTCTAGCCCAACCTGGGTAATCTATCAACTTTATGAGACCTTGTCTCAAAAAGATGGGCTATAGCCTGGGGATGTAGCTCAGTGTGAAGGCACTGGGTTCAATCCCCAGTATCCTGAAAAACAATACAAAACAAATCATATGTAATTAAGGATAGAGTATGGCTCAGTAGTAGGGTATAGCTTGTTTACCATGTCCAAGGCTTTGAGTTTGATCCCAGCATTGAAACAAAAAAGTATGCTTTTATGTATTAGTATGTAGTTGTGGTTATTGGTTGTGGTTGTTGAGTATGTCTGTCTCTACAGTTGGTTTGTGCTGTGTGTATGTGTCTGCATGTGTAAATAATGGAGCTTGTAGGTAAACGTGTGAAACCACTCCATGTCTACATGCATTTGTGAGCTGTATGCCCCTCATTCATCTTGCCTTACATAAGTCTTTATTTTATCAAAGCCCAAACCAAACCTTATGTCCCCTAAAAGTCTTCTAGGCTGCCCCATCTTCCATTCTCACAGGCACTCTTGTGCCCAGGGACCTGTCCAGGGCCCCAGTCTAGGGAGTAACTCTCCTTTATCATCAGTCTGTCTAGTCTTTACAACTAAGGGCAGCATGGTATAGCAGAAACTCAGCATTGGGCTGAGAGTCCAGAACTGTCAGTTCTACTCTCCATATGTTTATCCTTTTTGTCAGCTTAACAAACCCCTTCACTATACCAGGCTGCCTCTTATGTCCAGTGATTCCAAGATGCCCTATTCCCTGCCTGAAAAATGGAAGTGTCAAAGCTGACCACAAGGGCCGGGGATTTAGCTCAGTGGCTTAAGTGCCTGCCTGGCAAGCACAAGGTCGTGAGTTCAATCCCCAGTACCAAAAAAAAAAAAAAGCTGACCACAACTCTCCCTGAGTCCTATCCCTTGCTAAGAGCCTAAGGGTGACAACACTGAAATCCCAGAAGAGCTGGCATTTATTCATGCCCAGAAAATACCTACACACTGTGTATCAAGCTTCCTGCTTCAGTCTCTGCTTTGCAAAGAGAAGAAAGTCTTAGTGGCAAAGCTGAGAGAGACCTTACAGATCTGCTAGTATAACACGTTCACGCTGGCTTGAACCACCAGTGGTATGTGCATGACTGCCACATTGGGAAGCTTGTTCCACTGGTGGTGCAAATGGATCTAATCACTTTATCAGTGATTATAATAAAAAGCCACCCTATGAGACAATCATATCGGGCATGGTAGCACATGGGATGCTGAGGCAGGAAGATTGCTGCAAATTTGAGGCCAGCCTGGGCTACAAAGAGAGTTTAAGGCCAGCCTGAATTGTATGTACTACCAAGTAGTTTAAGCCACCAGCAGTAAGACATATAAATTACATCCCATCCTGAAGGTGTTAATTCCCTTCATTTATGGATAAGACAGGGAAACTGATGCCATAAAGGAGATAGGTGGTATGGAGAAGCAGAGAGAACATCCAGAGGAAAAGAATGAATCCCTTGGCGTGAGTTGAGTGAGAATGGGTAAGCAAAGTGTCTTGAAGATGTAACAGCTATCTTGGCCTTGCAGGATTTGTCCTTGCCCACCAGGTCAGTCTCATCTCTGATTATACCTTCCTTCCCCACCCTCAGAGCTCTAGCCACACAAAGCTGCTCGACATTCCCTTAGTGCAACCCTTCACACCTGCGCTCTCTTTTTCCACCACTGCCTGGAAAATGCTTCTTCATCCTCATAGCTGTGCTCAGTACTCTGCTCTTCCATACACCTCCCCACCCTGACTCTGTTCTCTGTGCTCCCAAATGTACTAATGCCACCCTCTAACCACACCCCAGAGCTCCCCAGCACCTGTGTGACACCATCCCAGGGCTTCCCTTAACGTATCAGTTTATGTTGGCATCTACCTTTCCAACCAGAAAAGCGTTTCTTCAGAGTAGAGACTGTCTCACTCCTTGGCAACTCCCAAGCTCAACACACAGTAGGTTTCATGCAACTGCATGTTGCCTAGCAACTAGTAAAAGTAGAGACGGTGGGACTGGAGATTTAGCTCAGCGGCATAAGCGCCTGCCTTGCAAGTGCGAGGTCTGGAGTTCAATCCCTGGTACTGATTAAAAAAAAAAAAAAAAATTGAAAAGTAGAGATGGTGGGGCTTGCATACTCTTGTGTAAAAGCTACAGTGACACTTGTTACTGGTGGTGGTGGCTGGAGGAGGCAGTGATAATAACACCTAAGTACTTTCTTTACAAAGGTAGTACTTGCGTGAGAAGTACTGTCCAAAGCCCAGAACTTGAGAAGGAGCGGTATAGCTGGGGGGGGGGGGGGGGTAACTGGTAGGGAAGGCATGGGGACCAGAACTCCAGATGAGGCTTTGATGCTTTGTTGTGGGATTTTTTTGTTGTTTGTTTGGTTTGGTTTTTCTTTCTTTTTTGGTACCAGGAATCCAACTCAATTCTTTATACTTGCCAGGCAAGCACTGTGCCACTGAGCTATATCCCCAGCCTGGTTTTGGTGCTTTGTAACTCTTTAAAGAACAATGGTGCAGAAATTTGCAAGAGAGGACATCTACACAGACAGGAGGCCCTCCATGGTCATCTTGCCCTAAAACCCCAGGAACCTTCGTGAATATCATGCACTTTGTCATGTGTATTTTGGTTTGGTTTTGGTTTGTTTTGATTTAGTTTACAGTACGGGGTGTGTTAACCCAAGGCCTTCACACTGAGCTACAGCCCCTAGCCCTTTTATATTTTTTATTTTGAGATGGGGTCTTACTAAGTTGCTAGATTACCCAAACTTGGTTGGAACCTTCAGTGGTGCTACTTCAGCATCCCAGAGTGCTAGGATCACAAGCCTGCGCCACCATGTCCAGCTCCATGATACAGGTTTATAAAGTCTGGGCAGGCTGAGCTATCGCTATGACAGTTCCACACCAAGCACAGAGCTGGGCACCTTGTGAGTGGAACTGACAGTCCTCTGATGAACTGGCCCCAGGACTGGAGCATAAGGGTATACAGTGGGAGATGATGGGGGAAGTGAAAGATTTCATTCCTATCCAAGGAAGCTGCTTTCACCTCCTTTCTTCCCCAAGTTAGTCACCGAGCTGGAGGTGGCCCTGGGGTCTGTACATGGAAGGTATGTGTACCCACTTTCTCTATCCCATCACGCTTACTTTGGCCCAAACAATGTACAATACCTCCTCTATTCATTTGCTTCAGCATGTGACAGCCAGGAGCAGCTGAGAGAGCTTTGAGGGTTTGGGGAGTGGGGATTTCCAAGGGAGGAGGTACTAAGGGAGGCTCTGCTGAGGGAGAACAGCATGTAGACTTTTCTGGCCACAGGTTCAGTCACCCTACTTTAGCAGTACAGGAGAAAACACGGATTGAGGGCCCCCCTGGCATGTGGGGGATTTCCAGGAGAAGGACAAGAGCTAGGAGGCCCCAAAGGTGTCTGAGGTAGGGAGGGAAAGGAGGGGGAAAGAAAGAAGGCTCCTTTGACATCCCTTTCTTCCTAGCTCTTCCCACCCCTGATAGAGGCTCCTCCCTGGGAAGGGCTTCTCCTGTTTGAAGTTTGAACAAAAAAGTAAAGAAGTTGAAATCAGACCAGCAGGTGTGGGCTCCCTTTCTGCCTGGAAGGCTGGCCACTGTATGGCCTTTAATGAGTCACTCCTTCCTCTAGGGCTCAGCTGCCCATCTGTCTATATGATGAGGGCTCCTTGTGACATCTCAGGCCATCAACAAAGAGCACCTAAGACCCAGAGATAGCCGTGCTCAGGGTACCCTGCTTGGATCACTTATGGCCAAAGCCACTCAGTGTCAGGCCCTGTGTTGGACAGAGGAGACGGGAGGGCCAGTCAGCCCTGCTCCTGTTCTCAGGGTATCCAAATACTGAAGCATGGCCACCCTGTGCTCCATGAACCCCAAAGAACCAGCTGGCTCCAGTCTCCAGCAAGTACCCTGCCTGACTCCTGTGCTTCAACTCCCATGACTTCAGCTTCCCCTCACCCTTGAATTCTAGCTCAAATATCACTGCCTCTTATCCCCTCAGAGATCCTTGTGCTTCCTCTTGTCACTTTTTGACCCTTAATTACTTGTTCAATATCTGGTCAACATGCTCAAATTGTGAGATTGGTTCGGGAGGACTGAGACCTTGACTCTCTTATTTATCCAGGACAGTGCCCAGGGCATAGTAGGTACTTAATGTTGTGAAACAAATGAGTGAGGCTTCTCCTTTCTGGACCCCAGGCATGCAGTGCCCATCCTTTAATAGCGGCTGGGTGGGGGTAGGCAGAGCAGTCACCTTATCACATTTTTGTTGAGATCCCCAGACTAGTCTCTATCAACATATCACATAGCCAAGGGAACCATGCTGCCATTATGGACACTGGTCCAGGCCCCAGGCTACCCCAAGATGCCTCTACCCAAGAAGTAGGTAGCCATAAAATGAAATACTACCCAACTCCAAATTTCTTAAATGCTCTGCTGTAGAATCTGGGTGTAGCAGTTTCCCCTGAGAGTATCATAGAGATGAAGATGCTAGAACTGGGCCTTGAGAGGTGAATAAGAGTTCACTGAATTGACTGTGGTTTTTTGTTTTTGAGACAAGGTCTTGCTATGTAATTCAGACTGGCCTTGAACTCACTAGGTAGCCCAGGCTGGCCTCAAACTTCACGGCAATCCTCCTGCCTCAGCCTGCCAAGTGCTGAAATTACAGGCATGCTTCACCATGCCTGGCTAGGAATTCACTGATTGAAAAGTGAAAGGAAGCACATGGTAGGCAGGTGAGCAGCACATGCAATGACAAGGAATGTAAAAATACATGGAGTATGCACCCTCCTATGATGTCCAGGGCACTGGATCTCCACCTCTTATCTGGCTGTCCAAAGGGAGGCTTTCCCTTCCTGGACACAGCTCCCTCCCCATGCTCATCCCTCAGCCCTAGGCTTGTGCCACCAAACCACTCTGAAACACACAGGCTCTAAGAACCAGCAGCGCTAAACTCCCATCTTTAGGGAGGCACAGCATGGTTGGCCCAGAGTAAAGCAGGCCTGCTTGATGCCATACAGCAGAGCAGATCTCAAACTCAGATCTTTTCACAAGCCCATGCCAAGGACCGTCCTCCCCTGGTAGTTGGCCAGAGGGAACATGGAATCCAGTGTGAGTTCACAGGCTGATGTCTGCTGGGTCTGGCAGGGTGGCTCTTGAATTCTCAAAACCAGAACCATCTCCACTTCTCCCCTTCCACCAATGCCCGAGAGAAACCTAGATGTGGTACATTCCCTTTCCCCAAAGGTGGTCCTGTCCAAGTCTCTGTGGTGCTTAGTGTCTCCACAGTCAGAAAGGCAGTCAACAGCCTGTTATTTTGCTTGGGCAGTGTAGCCTTTGGGGACAGATTGAGTGACTCTGTCATTGCCATGCTGTGACATCACTACCACAGGGGCAGGGACTTCACCTGTCCTGTCCTCAGGTATTCTTATCACCTTGAACAAGGCCGGGCACTGACACTGCACAGAAGCATAAAGCTTGAAGCCTGGTGACCTTGAGCAAGTTGCTGTACATGGCAATAACTGCTCACTTCCCAGGCTGTTATGAGGACAACAGAAGGCGACCTACCACGCTGGCAAGAAACAGCCTTCCTGCTACTTCTCCTCCCCGTCCACACCCAGCTCACTGCCTCCAGAAAGCCTCCCCTGATTACTTGCTGGGCCCCAGCCCTGGCATTAATCCCAGAAACACTTCCTCTGCACACACTTGTCTAGTGTCCAGGTGATATTTCTGGAAAATATAGATTGGTGGGGCAGTTTTGTTTTGTTTAACTTTTTTTTTTACATCTGAGTCCTCAGACAAAGATGAGACTCTGCCTGCTATGAATCCCCCTCAGTAATAACCATCAATATGGGTCAAAGAGGTATAACCAAATAAGGTGTTTTCTAAACATGGATTGGGGTGAACTTAGCTAATGCCCAAGTCCTCAGCTTCACAACAGCAGAAACCTATTGCCATCGAACCATACTACACAGCTCACAGAGCACTTTCATGTCTGCTACCTAACTGGATCCTTGGAACACTCCTGCAAAGCCCCTATTTTTCAGATAAGGAGAGTGAGGATTGGAAGGGTGACTAAACATAAACACAATAGCAACACTGCATTTGTAGAGTGACTTCTCCTTCAAATAATGTTCATTATTTGAGCATCTTGGAAAGAGAAAAGTCATAGACCCACGTTCAGAGGCTCAATCACCTCTGTAAGAAAGTCCTCTCCTTCCTTGGGAGACAGTCATGGAATCTGTGAACCCATAGGGAACTTGCTTAACCAGTGTCATGGGGCTTTATGGAAGCTGATCCAAAATATAAACTTTCATTTACCCAACTGATACCTTCCTCAACTCTATCAAGTTCCTTCGCTTCTTTTGGGCCATTTCCCATCTGCAGAATGAGTTGGATCAGATGATTTTTTTTTTTTGTACTGGGGATCGAACTCACGACCTCACACTTGCCAGGCAGGCGCTTATGGTACTGGGGTTCAAACTCACAACCTCATGTTTGCCAAGCAGGAACTTATACCACTGAGCTAAACCCCCAAGGCAGGCGCATATGCCACTGAGCTAAATCCCCAGCCGGATCAGACGATTTTTAAGGCTTACCCCACTCTGTATCCTTCAGAGTCATGAAAATGAGTACTGTACCAGTCTTGGGGCTCAGGCGACTTGAGTATAGATCTGAGTTTGGTCAAATCAATCTCGCACTGTGTCTGAGCCTCAGTTTTTTTCATTTGCAAATGGGACCTCAAGAGATAATGAACACAAGGACTCTTGATGCATTCAGAATCAGAATAATAAATGTCAGATTTCTGTGCAGGGCAATGAGAAAAGCAGGGGAATCCTAACAGATTAGAGTAAAAATTCCATTACAAGCTGAGTTCTCATCTCCTAGTAGGAGAAACAGATGAGAGGGGATAAGACCTGCATCTCTTAGGTCTTTGGTGCAAAGACTGGAATGGAAGAGATAATAATTTTCCAAGTAAAGGCCCCTGACCTCCCAGGAATTCTCTGTGTATGCCTTCTCCATCTCCCCAATCTCCATTCTGAACATTCTCCCTGAAAGAGTTAATCATTCCTTGGGCTCCCCCTTCCTGGCCAGCAGTCCCAGTGGAGATTAGTGAGATCAGATTTTTGTTTCTCTTAATAAACAAAAAAGCTGGTCCAAGGAAGTGACAAGGAAACAATTATGATAATAGGAGGCTGGAGCAAAAAAAGAACAGGACTCCCTTCAGCTATACCTGGGTCCACCTCCAAATCTGGGAAAACAATAGCTAGGAGCAGGGGTGTTGCCCATGCACGTGGGCTCAATCAGGCTGAACTGCTGCCCAGAAAGCCCAGTGCCACCCAATACCAAACACAAAGCAAAGGAGACCTGGCCATGGACCCAATGACCCCAAGCCCACACTGCTAGAGGAGAGACCTGTAGGCTTATAATATTTTCAGCCTCCTACCTCCAGTAGGATCCCTGGGAAGAAGGTTCACTGCCCCTGAGTACACCACCAGCCCACTAACCTTCTGCCAGCTAATCCTGATAGTCTGACCGCAATCTGTCCTGCTACAGTTCTGACCCATGCCCTCCTGAGTGAGATGAGGATAACTTCACACCCAGCCCCAGTGGAGCAGGTCTGGAACTCAGGGCTCCCCCTCCCTGCCCGTGTGAGGGCTGCAGAGTCTTTGAAAACACTCCTCACCCAAACCTCCCCTCAGGGCTTGGCCCAACCACCCTAGCTCCAGCTTCTCTCTGTGGCTGGGCCTGCAGGGTAGCAGGGCCCTCATCCAAAAGGAAGATCATGCCGGATGCAATCACACAACAGGCTTTCCACCCTCTTCCTGAACACCCCTAAAGTGTTCCTTTTACTTTTCCTTCAGAGAAGGTGGTTAGACACCAGAAGGATAAAGGCAGGAGGCATGGGATGAGCCCACTATTTCTGCACCTCCAGCACTGCAGCAGGAGCAAAGGAAAAGTAGACTTTCGAAGCTACAAGCCCCACCCTCTTGCAGAAACTAAAGCCCTCCCCACCCAACAAAAGACAAAAAAAAAAAAAAAAACACTGGGAAAGAGCCAAACACCAAGCAAGTGGCTGCAAATAAAGTGACCCTGGCAGGTCAGCCTCTTCTTCAGGCTAGAGGAGGTGATCAGGGGCTCAAACTCATAAAGACTAGGAAAGAGGTCTGTATTTTAAGTACCCACCCGAACCCAGGTACAGTCTCCCCATGAACTTGGGCCTCAGTTTCCCCTATCTGTAAGCACACCTACAACACAAGCATCAGGGCTGGAGGCAGGAGAGATAGGGAGGAGCTGCTGGTTCTTCGACGATAAGGATGGTGAGCTCACCACCCCAGGAGGTGGATATTTGTGGTTTGGCCCAGGTGAGCTGGTGGGGGGGCTGCGATCAGGTGGGAAAAGCTAACACAGTCAACCTAAGGTACGCTAAACCCAAGACGGGTCCTTTGTAAGGTGGGAAACTTAGACCTACCTGCCCACTTGGCAGACAGAAACTCCTTTTGAGTGCAATTGGCTTTCTGGACCCAGAAAGACCCTCACCAGAGGCCCAAGGCCACCTGCCTCTCCCACTGGCTCCGGTCCAGAGTCAAGTCTCTGACCCCCTGACTCAGCACAGGACACAACCTGGGTGAGCCTGACTTCGGGAGGGAGAATCGCCAGGCTGCCAACACTTCCTGCCGGAACAGGGGGATCCCTGCCGCGGCCGGCTAGGGGGTCTCCTCCTCTCTGAGTCTGGGGTAGGGCGCAGGGTAGGGGTGCTCGGGCTGAGCCTAGGGCTCTTCGCTCCCGTAGCACCAGAGCCCAGGAGTCAGCCCCTCGGACACACCGTGGCCCCCGGCGGAGCCGCCCCGCCGCCCCCTCGGCGCGCTCGGCGCTCAGCCCTGCCCAGGTGTCCGGCCGCCTCACCTCGGCCCTTGCCCTTGGCCTTCTTGGTCCTGTCGTCCGCCTTCTTCGTGCGGAGGGCAGCCGGCTCGGCGCCCTCGGTCCCCGCCGCCTTCTTCTTGCGCCGCTTGCCCCGCAGCCAGCTGAAGGCGCGGCGGAGGCCCGACGCGCCCGAGCGGGACTTTTTCCTGCGCGGGGGGCTCCCCGGGCCCCCCGACTCGTCGGCCGCAGGTGCGGCGGGGGGCGCGCGGGCTGCCATGGCGCGGCGCGCGGACCTGGCGGGGGTCAGGCCCCCTGCGGCGCGGCGCCCATGCGCGGGGCTGCCGCCGGCGAGACGCGCCCGGAGAAAAGTTTGGGCGGCGGAGGCGAGCGAGCGAGCGAGCCCGGCGGGCGGCGGGCGGGGCCGGCGGGCGGGGCGCGGGGCAGCCGGGAGACACGGAGCCGAGCAGGGAGCGGCCGCGGGGCGGGAGCGGCGCTGCCTCCTGCCCCTCCCCGCCGCCGCCGCCGCAGCCGCCGCCGCCAGGGGCCCGGGAGGGCGAGGTCAGATCCCGAGGTTCCGTGCAGGCCCGGAAAGTGAGGGCGACCTGGCGGGCACGGTGCCTAGGGTCCATCCAGAGGGAACTCAAAGGCAGTGCGCTGCAGAAGACAGTGGAGGGTGGCAGGGTGGAAGAAGAAGAGAAATATCAGGGTTAAAGTTGAGGGGTTCTTCGATGCTTTTCCTGGGATAAGACATTTCGGAGAATTCGTTCCAGAACCCGGGCAATATTGGGGGAGGGAGAAGACTTCAGACCTGCAACTGGCAGTGGGCATTCCACTGCCACCTGCCCCAGCCTAGTACCCCCTTTGCTCCTCACCACACCTTCCCCCAGGCTCCGACAATCCCAGGCCTCCTGCTTTGCAGCTTCACCCTTGGTGCCTGGGAGTGGAGACAATCTTTCCTCAGTTTACCCTTAGCCTGAACTTTGACTCTCCAGGGTACCGTGCCTGGGTCAGGATTTCCCTCTAAGCTGCTCCAACTTGATGCATTAGGGTAAGTTTTGGAGCAGGTGAGAAATGTGACTAAGGAAGCTGGTAGGAAAGAAAGCCTTAAAGAGTCATGGAAAAGCTGTGCTCATTTCCTCCAGTCCTCTGGCTCTGTTATAGCCAGCCAAACCCTTTTATGTCCTCTGATTCCACAGCAAGCTATGAGGAGAGCAGGACATGGAATGTTACCTTTAGTACAGAAAGGAGATTGAGACCAGAAAGAGACAGTGATTGCCCAAGAACACAGAGGGTCAGCAACAGAGGAGCCAAGGCCAGCATCTGGAAGTTGTCCCTGCCAGGGGGCTAAAAATTGCCTGAGGGGCCAATTGTGGATTCAGCAACTTTGTTCTTTTCCCCTAGGTTCCCAGACAGCTCAGGCCCAGTCCTGGTCTCCATGAGGGCAGAGGCTCATTTGGCTGGGGCACCCAGCCCTATCAACCCTGGTTCAATGTAGACTGCACTTACTATACCTTTGTAGGGTGATTAATGTGCAGAGCAAGACCTCCCTAAACTGCATGTCCCTAAATGCCCCAGGAGCTCAGTTGGCATGAACCTGGGCCATCACTTACCCTGGAGGTTCCAGCTGTTCCTGGGGTCCTGGGGAAATTCACTTACCCTCTGCCAGCACTGTTTCCTGGTAACACCTTTTATTCAGATCAAGCATGCAATCCCAGAGCACCCATTCTAGCCCTTTGTTGGTCAGGGTCAAAGGAAAAGTGTTACAGGCTGAGCCTTGCAGAGAGTGTGATGTGCAGGGAGTCAGCCATGTGATAAAGTAAATGCACGGTGCAGGGAGAAGGGAGGAATGCAGACTCCATTTTGGAAGAGGTGGTCAGAAGAATGCCGGTTAATCTTGCCCTGCATCAACTCTTTCGGCTATTCTTTCTAGTGCACAGGACTGTCAACTAAATTTGCAGGACCCTTTGTTCAAAAACTTAATATCCGGGGCTGGGGATTTAGCTCAGTGGCATAAGTGCCTGCCTTGCACGCAGGCAGTCGTGAGTTCGATCCCTGGTACCGATTAAAAAAAAAAAAAAAAAACTTAATATCCATGAATTTGGGCCTGGGGAGTAACTGAAATAGGAGAGTGCTTGCTAGAATTAGCAAGGCTCTGACTTCTATCCCTAAAATTTACTAAGAAAAAACAAAAATTACTGAGCTTTTCAGTATTCCAGAAAGCTGAGGCAGGAAGATCACAAATCTGAATCCAGCTAGGCATGGTGGTACATGCCTGTAATCCCAGCGCTCAGGAGGGTTACACAAGTTTCAGGCCATCCTGAACTACATAGTGAGTTCAAGGCCATCCTGAACCATATAATGAGACTCTGTTTCAAAAAAAAAAAAAGTTCCAAACCAGCCCGGGCAACCTACTGTACAAAACTTAGTATTTAACTAAGTTCAACTTAGAATTTAACTCAAAATTTGAAATAGGGCTAGGGATGTAGCTCAGCACAAAGGCCCTGAATTCCATCCCCAGTACCAAAATAAAAAATAGTAAAATAAAAGGAATTTCAAGAGAGCAATATAGCAAAGCATCTGACCAAGTCCGGGATCTTTCTTTCTTTCTTTTCTTTTTTTTTTTTTTTTTTTGGTATCTGGAATCGAACTCAGGACTTCACACTTGCCAGACAGGTGCTGTGCTGCTGGACTATCCCTGGCCCATTTTTCTCCCCTTGGGGCCTTTCTGAGTACAGGGCCTCATATGACTGCAGAGTGCACAGACCTACAAAGTTGGCCTTGCCAGTGTCACAATTTCTTGGGAGGCTCCTCTCAAATGAGAATCTCTAGAGGTCAATCCAGAGATTAGCACCCTAGAATTGGAGGGAAAGAAGGAGGAGGCTAAGGAAAGTTTCAGGATTGTATTTCTTCACTACTCCTCAAACACCTAGACAGCCTCACCTCATCTCTGGTTGGACCACCTCAAAGCAGTAGCCCAGTTTTCCTTCTTATCCCCTGACCTAAGGACAGACATGCTTCTGAGACACCAGTCCTGGAAAGGGCTAGCCTGTGCCCCAGCTGCAGCCACATCCTGTCCCCTGGATTAATAATTGTTCAGCTCTGCTACCTTCCTTTGCTAGCTGTACAGAGTAGCTCAGGGAGCTGACTTCCCAGCAGTCCCTGTGGGCAGGGCCCAAAGTCCAACCTGGAGCCAGGCTGTCAGCTGACCCAGCAGGAAGTTGCTGTCCTTGTGTCCCTAGGGAGGAACTAGCAATAACCAGGCTTGGGGGAGCAGCCCAAGGGCCTACCAACGTTGCCCCACTGTTTTAGGAAAGCCCAAGACCACACCAGTGTTGCCCTCAAACAACCCCAAACTGCTTAGAAGACCTGCCTCCCACAGGTACCAGCTCTGTCCCTTGCTGGGCCCGGCCTTGTCCGCACACAGATGCCACACTTTAGATCAGGCAGCCATACCACTCCTTTCACAGGAAAGGTTGGAAAAGGAAGAGAGCCTGAGGGTGGGAGTACTGTGGCTTCTTTCCTTTCTTGGTCCATTTGAAGGGGCTAGAATAGTGGTGCAGGGTGAGAGGCCAGCATTCCTGTGTCCCCTAATCCCTGGCTCCTGGCATCTGGGGCTGCCCTGTTAACATTTCAGACAACCTCCCTGCTGAGGTCTTCTTTGATCCTCCTAGTAGCTCTTAGAATCAGACTCCAAGCCTAGATCCCCCCATTCCTCCCACTCCTACACACGGGTGAGAGGTGAAATAATTTGCTGGGGTATTAGTGGCATGTGGCCAAATGAAGATGCAAGCTTATGGACTCCCAGCTCCAAGTGCCAGCTTCTGGGAAGCTAATGGAGAGGAGAGGAGAAGGCGAGGGAGAAGACAGAGGAAGCAGTAGAGGCTACTGTTGCCGCCCTGGGGACCAGGTTGTTTCCCTTCATTCCTGCAAAGGCTTCTCCTGAGCACCAGCTCTATGTTCCAGGTTTCCAAAAAGACTGATCACAGATAATCAGTGATCCAACTGTCATTCTGTTCACTGAACTCAGTGGTTTCCCAAGTGTTAGCTTGCAGGCCCAGCTACTTGAGAGACCTGAGAGAGGATCACTAAAGCCCATGAGTTTGAGATCAGCCTGAGCAACACAGTGTGACGCTGTCTCAAAAAAATAAAATAATAAAATAAAAATCTCTGCTCACTTCAGTAGAACATATACTAAAATTGGAACAGTATAGAGATTAGCATATCCCCTGCACAAGGAGGATACCCAAATCCATGAAGTGTTCCATGTTTTTTAAGAATTTCTT
>PVJX010014605.1:0-44463 GCA_004027295.1 Dolichotis patagonum | reverse complement strand
TTAATAAGTGCTGGCTTCTAACCTAAGTGTTGATAGGGCAAAGAGACAATTGTGAGATGTGAAATTATTTTCCACAATGATTTAAAAGATCTTCAGTTTTGTATTTAGTAAACTTAAGAATCTTTTGAGCAATGAAGCAACCATGATATAAAAATGATTTCTGGATGAAGAGCCTGCAAACCATACCACAAATACCTTACTAAGTTAGTGAGTCTATATAGCATAATTTAGAATAATCACAGTCAACTAGGTAATTTTGCCATAGCATGGGTTTCTCTCTGTCATGTGTGTTTACCCTGCAATTAATAGGCGCAAATGAGGTGTGGGTCTCTGGGGACTTCTTTAACGTTCATCCAAGTTTTAAATGACAGTGGAAGATAGGAATTGCTTTTGGGAGTTTTTCGTTTGTTTGTTTTTAATTTTTTTAGAAATAGATTGAAAAGTTCAACAATCTGAAGTGTAATTCTGTATGGGCTTGAGTAGATTTTATTATTTGCATAATTCCTCTTATGTATTTTAACATATTTTTTTTTATCAGTACCAGGTATCAAACTTACAACCACACGCTTGGAAGGCAGACACTTATGCCACTGAGCTAAATCCCCAGCTCTCTGAGTAGATTTTAAACAGCAAACCCACTGGCTATCCCCTGAGGACACTGAAAGTTTTTGTGACACTGTCTGCACTCGGTTGTTATATATTATCTTTTACTACTGTGCCACATACTCTTCCATTTAAAAAAAAAAATCCATAAATTAAATTTTGGCTTGTCCATTAGAATCGAAGGAAAATCCACCTGGGTACAAGTGTTCCAGTGTTGTCAATCCCTTGGACTTGTGCGTTTGTAAAATAGTACTAGGCAATCAGTAGTTTTTTAGTTCTATTCTTTGTAGTGGAACCCTTTTCTAAAATGAAGCCGTACAGAACCCCAGAAAAGAAAGAGTTTCTGTTTAAGCAGGCGCCTACTCAGACCTGGCTACACTTCCCCTTTTCCATCGCCCCCCTCTGGTTGTCGCCAGAGTTGACAGTTGCTGAGTGAGTCCCTTCAAACTCTATACCTAGGACTGTGGTTCTGTCCCAGGATGAACTAGAGTTACTGTGAAGACAATCTGCTTATTTGAAAAGACAGAGTCAGGAATCTGGTGGTATTTGGCTGGTGTTCAGGATTACTGGTTCATGAAGATATAAGTACAGAAATTTTACAGCAATTTGGTATTGCCATGCCATCCAACCTGGATGGATTAGGAGCAAAAGTATCAGTCCATAATATCTTGGAAATTAAAAGAAAATCTGTTCAGCGCCCGTAGTTTCCAAAGCGCTATTGATGAATAAATGCTTCCTTATGTGGAACTGTAATTTTCCTCCAAGTGACTGCATACATGAGTTAATTCCTGAATGCACCCAGGATTACTATAACATCAATTACTTTGATTTGTAAAGGAGCTTTATGGGAGATTTGTTGAACTACAAAGAGTAATGACACAGATTTTTAAAAAATGTAATCCGTTTATCCATTCATCCCTTTAGTGGGTCTTTGATTCAATAAATATTTATTGCTTGCCTATCATGTGTCTGGTAAGTAAGAGAAACCCAATTCCTGGCCATATAAAGTAATCAGGCAACAGCAATGTGGCACACATAGGTTTAAACTATGGGCAGTATGAGCTGCTCTGTGGGCACCCATGCGAGGGCAGAGTCTCTCAGCCTACAAATAAATAGCTCTTCAAAAGCTAGTAATTCACAAACTTTTTGGAAAAAATACTTGAGTCACTCCTCACATATTGTAATGCAAATATTTTTTTGAGTGCTTATACAGTACTCATGCTGTACTGTGTACTGTTTAAAGTGGGTTGATGTTTTGTGGGTAAAACAGACACAGTTTCTGCCATCTGGGGCTTATGATCTAGTTCAAGGAAACCAGTAAGTGAACAAGAGATATCTAGTGCTGTGGAGCTCCAGGAGGAAACAGCAGGGTGCTGTGGTGAGTGTGTGGATGAACATATTGCGGAGATTTCTGAGAGGAGAACTGTCTTAGGAGACGCTGAGCTATGGCCCAAAGGACACGAAGAAGATAAATTGCGACCAGGGGAGGGGGAGGTAAGGAACGTTTGGACAGCTGGGAGAGGCATGTTCATGGGTACAGTCTTAGTCCAGTTTGTGCCCCTATAGGGCAACAGCGCAGACCCATATGACATAAACAGAAACTGATTTTCTCATAGTCTGGAGGCTTGGAAATCCCAGATTTCCATCAGGTTTGTTGTCTGGGAAGATCCATTCTCCACTTCCAGGATGGTGTCTTGCGTCCTCCAGAAGGGAGGAGCATTGTTCTTTACCTGGCAGGACTGAAAAAAAGGAGAGAGAACTCTGCCTGAAAGCCCTTTTAAAGAAAGCACTAAATTCACCTCTGAAAGATCTCACTTCTTAATACGACTCCTATGGCAATGCTATTTCCACCTGAGTTTCTGAGGGACCACCATCCACACCCAAGCAGTCGTCATGTTTATGGGTTCATGCTTCTCCTTAGATCGTCTGGTTGAAGTGGAGTAAGCAAGAGAGAGAGGCCAGAAAGGACCAGGGCAGTGATTTATGTTAAAAGAAAAAGATCCCTTTGGTTCCTGTGAATGCAGGGAAACCCGTGTGGGAACAGACAGATGAGAGGAGAGAAGGCCTGGGCAGGGATCCGGCACAAGTGATGGTGGGGTAGGATGAGTCCAGCCGCAGTGGGGAGCAGGGAAAGCAGACTAGTTTTTACTGGTAGCTTGAATGCGGGAAGCAGAGGAAAGACAGGGGTCAAGAGTGGTCCCTGGGCTTTTATATGGCATAACAGGGTGGTGACAGTTATGTGGTGAGGAGGACTGGGTAGTTCAGCACGGGGAGTAGGAAGTTGGAGCATAGTAAAGTTGAAATGCCCATCACACATCTAGAGGGTGACTTTGCAGATTCAGGGTTAGGTGTGAGACTTAGGGGTGGTATGTAAAACCACAGGACTGGGAGCTGTCATCCAGGCAGTGATGGCAAAACTTCTAGAGCTTTCAGTGATACAGACAGCACATTGTGACACACGTGCCATAAGTTTGCCACCACTGCCCTTGGTAGAGGAGGAAGACAAGGGAAGGGAAGAGGACCAAAGTCTGAGCTACCTGCTAGGAGCTAAGCATCTGGAGAGGCCAAGGACCCAAGGAAAGTAATTAGACTCAGTAGTTGAGAGCTATTTCAGTAGATGCCTTGTCCAGTTTAGAGCCACAGAAAAGATACCTGATCACCATAGGTGTTTCACATGGAGTTGGTGAGCCCAGTGGTTAATGCGGTACTCTGCCAGAGCTTCGCTGATCCCTTACGACAGTGTGCTCGGGCTGTTGGCTTCACTGTTGTTTCCCTTCTTATGGCTGGTTCCTGTGTCCCTCTGTGCCCTTCAGCTGTTGAAGTCTCTCTACTTCTAGACAGATATACCTTGGGCCCTACCCCAAAGGTGCTCAACCAATAGCTGAGGGCCAGGGAGGATTGTAAGAGCTGAGCCCTTTCCTTGGAAGCATAGTTGACTCTGCAGAGCTCCTCTGTGTGGTCACACAGAAGCTGCATTTTGAGGGGCCCTCAGTAGCGCTATTCTGACTTCTGTAGGCATCATCTCCTTAACACCCTCTGTCTCTGGGCAACTTTAGATGTGCACTATACTTCCCTCTCCCATTCTCCATTTTGGATGGCACCTATTAGTATAGTGTAATAGTTTTCTCTTAAATTTAAAGAGATTCAATTAAATATTTTAGAATATTCCCAACTCCTCAACACTTTTCAGCATAGTTTCCAATTTATCAGCCATCCAGTGAAAAGGATTCTGTTTTTCAACCTAAAGGCAATTATCTGTTTCTACTGACTCTGATAAATTTGGTCGCTGTTTAATTAAGTGAAACATTGGTACAGAGTTATCTGTATTCACTCTTCCAGCTCATGAATGCATGCAAATCTCAAACTGATAAAATTGTTAGATGATTATTTCCTGCTCACATATCCAGTCAATAAAGTGATGGGGATTAACCAGGGAATACGACAGGCTATTTACAGG
This sequence comes from Dolichotis patagonum, assembly GCA_004027295.1. NCBI lineage: Eukaryota > Metazoa > Chordata > Mammalia > Rodentia > Caviidae > Dolichotis > Dolichotis patagonum. The sequence goes on along the minus strand of PVJX010014605.1, from coordinate 40,403 downwards.
GTTTGACAGTGGTAAATGTGTGCTCCTGGCAGGAGGCTGTGAGCTTTTCCACATTTCCACATGCATGCCACACTGCTGCTTCCGCATCTGCCGTCTCTAACGGTCTAAAGGTACAGTCTGGACGGGAAGCGAGTCCAAGGACAGTCGTGTGTGGAATTTTCCTTCTGTCAAAGAAGAAAAAGCAAAATTGTACTGTATTTATTTTGACAAGATTTGCATTTATTTTGAAACTTTGAGGGATGATTTAAAATCTATGTACAGAAAGCACTTCGGTATTTTGCTTTCGAGCACGAATTTACAGCTCCTCCACCCATCTGTGTTAGACCCCCTCCCCCCCTTCCTTGCTTTTCTTTTAGAGTAAAGCAGAGGCCAAGTCAAATTTCTACTTGAGCAACTCACAAAACATGTTTTAAAGCTCGCAAGTGAGTTTCTGTTTGCTTGTGCTGAGATTGCATACCCGTGATGGCTTCCTTTAACGCTAAACAGCTTTCAACCTGAGATCAGTCATAGTAAACATTCACTAAATATCTACCCAAGTGAGTGAATCTGTGATACTAATCCTAGGTACAACCCTGAGGTTTCATATTGTGCCTTTTCTTATGTACAATGATGACAGCTTTGGTCATCAAAAATTATTGGAAAAATAGTTTAAAGTTCTTAAACCCTCTTTATTCATGTCACAAAATTAAATTTCTCTATCCTCTGCTGCAGTGAAACATTGTTTCCTCTAAATACCTCTGAAATACTTGGATTTTGACCACTGATTTCACAATATGTTGAAACATGCAATTATAAAACCAGAATGCGTGCTTTTTCATGCCTGAACTAAACCTTGAAGTCAAATGGTGGCATTGAAACACAATTGGAGAAACAGTTGTTACATCCAATTGAATGAAACCAATATTATACTTAACTTTCTATTTGCTGTTACTGAAAATGTGGGTAGTATCTTTAACTTCCTTTTTGTTTCTGTTCTGGAAATGAAAACAATTGACTACAGATTGATTAAGGGGAGTAAAACAAACACATTTTTCTGCGTCTGTCGGTGTACTCATATCCTGTGAGTGAGGCAGGGGGAGAAATAGTACTGAGCTGTATTTCCAGGGTTGCCCAGTCTGCCTGCCAGATACTTGGTGCCATGTGACTGGCTCTACCTTTACCAGAAAACCTTGTGACCGGGGTTAAACACATACATGTTGAAGTAGTATCTCTCAGGCTTTCGGAATTCTGGAAATATGGCAACACTTGGAATTACTCTCAATAGTGAGTGCTTATTCATGAGTGGGTGGGGCTTTCTCTGAAATTCTTTGGCTAAGACCCATGATGAGAGAGGAACCCTTTGAATTGTCAGCATATAATTAAGAATATTTGTTGAGAAAGACATGTGGAGCAGCATGAAAGTGTCACTTGAACAAGCAGGAATTTGTTTATAGACATATGTTTTGGAAACCCAAAATGAATTCACTTTTTCTGACATGCAGAATTATATTTATCAGGGCAGTGGGTCAGAATTTTTGAAATCAAGAATGATCCAGAAAACATAGACTCATGGGCTACTATAAACGATGACCTAAATGTATCCAAAGCCCTTTGAAGACAAACAGTAAATGGCATCCATGTTAACACTTTTATTGTTTAATATGAATAAATATTATTTCCCCATGTTTAAATAGATGTTCTAAGTGAATTTTATCTGTATAAATAGTATTTTCGCTCCTGCAGCCCAGCTCACAATTCTCTTTCTGCTTTACTTTGGAAGGAATGCCATGTTAATTCCTGGGCATTGATGTTTTACAATGCCTGATCAAGACAAAAAGCTGAAGACCACAGAAAAGCCCCCTGATAAAAAGCAGCAAGGAACCACCTCCAGGTAACCCCTTCTGAGTCTTTTCTAATGATTCACAGAGGCGGTGGCTATTGAATGGATGAAACGGCTTTTTGAGAAGCTGAGTATATAGACTCTGGACAACTGCTACCCTGGGTGACAATGTTTACTGAAACATGTGGTCATTTCTACAGTTCCAGGAGAAAGCGTGCATACGTTCGTCTCTGAAAGTGGGCCTCCAGGTAGCAGCGACCTCAGTGTGTAACGTGATCTTTTTCACCTGTGGGTTGACACTGTGCTATTCTTTTTCCTAGGGACTATTCAGATCTTAAAAGACTTCGGTGCCTTTTGAATGTCCAATCAAGCAAACAGCAGGTAGTGTTTTCAAAGACTTTATATGTTAATAAAGGAGAAATCACGTGTGACTGAAGGGATCAATCCATTTAACATCTTTACAGACATGAGCTACCTCATTTCTCTGTCCATGCACTCTCTTGCTCTGTTTCTCCTACACCTGGGTAAGGCTCTGCCCAGTCTCGGCCACCACGGTCCTCTGGTGCTTGTGCAGGCATGCCACTATATCCCACGCTGTGGCCAAGTGTCCCAACAAGCAGACCTTCACTCCGCTCAGTAGACAGCAGATTGTTCTTTGATGGGAAATTGGTTCTCCCAATTGGTTCTCATCTTTTTCCCTCCAGTGCTCTTAATCCTTCCCTGACTACAGCACCACTCTTGAGACTTGCTGCAAATTGTACCTCCACAAACAGGGGGGACAGGAGTGACTTCTGACAAATTTTAATTGCATTTAAATATTTTTATTAGTCAGGGGAAGTATGGTATCGGTGCTTTAATTTATGTCTAAATTTTTCTTTTTAGCACTTTCTCTACGTGATTTTGGAAAGTCATGAGGTTAGAGGCCATCCATTGAAGTTTGGGTGGAACAGAGCAATGCTATTAATAATGACAAATTGTGAACACTTATTTAGCACTATGAACTAGTAAACTTTTATGAGTGAGCAAACTGGGGCACAGAAGTTAAATGACTTTCTCAAGAGCATGCCACCTTATTCTCAGCAGATAGTTCTCAATCTGGACACTCTCTGTTTACAAAGTATGCCTCTGATTACTGAGATGTGTTTTAAATGAGTTGGAAAATTGAATTACAGTTGAAAAAAGGTTTGGTTGGACATTGATTTGCTGTAAAAATTGTCCTTAAAATGCCTTTTCTCTGGGAGCCATTTTTAAAATATTATTAATCCTCAACCTCAGGTTATCTTGCCTTCTTTTCTACCTGTTTCAGCAGTCACTTTACCCTTTGTCTGTAAACTAAAGAAACAATTGCTAAATAGTTGTTGAAACAATCTCCCTGGCTCCCTTCTCACAAACTTTCATGCGTGATTGCCTTAGATCAAGTTCATTCTTTCTTGGGGAGGTACATGAAGTGACTCAGTCTACAGCTTTGGTTGTAGTTCCTATTTTTTTTCTCCCTTTGTGTCCTACAATATAACCATAATACCAAAGACTTCTGCTTTTTGCTTTCTGTTCTTTTTTCCAAGATTTCTTTCCTATGAACTCCTACCTGTTTCCAAGACCTAAATCTAATACTATCACCTCTACATATTCTCCATTCTGGAAGTGATCTCTTTCTCTTCCCAAAGTACCTTCTTACCCCATTGTACATTCTTTCTCCCTTGCTTTGAAAGTTCTGTGTACACGCCTTTCTTCCCCATGAAATTCCTCACATTTTCTACTACTGCCAGCAACTTTGACTTTTGCCTCTGGTTCACAGTATCCTCTGTGAACAAGTTTTGGGTCAGTTTTCTTAAACTGCATTGTGACTTGAGAATTAACTCACCACAATCCTGTGGTGAGTATGAACCTGTGGCCTGGGCAAAGGAAACTTCAGCAATGTTTACTTTTTTTTATTTTGTTGTTGTTATTTTAGCTCAAAGTTTTCGACTTTGAAGTTCATTCCTGACTAGATTATTTTGTCTTTTTAACACCACTTCTGTGAAAACACCTCACAGGCTCAAACTTAATTTAATGATTTTTCTCTCTTCTAACCAACTTAGGAATTTGCAATCTGTTGTCTGACAAGTTCACATGGCATACCTTTCTGTCAACTATTTCACACATACAAGAATGCATATTTGTAATGCCTGAATTATTCAGAAAGTAGATCTAAGATAAATATGAAAATAACTGTCCTCAATTGGGTGAAGGTTCCCAAAATTTATTCCTGTTTCTGTTTGTAATTCTGAAATAAAGTTACTCTGAACACCCTATTATGAAATAACATGGAGACTTTTATAGGGGGAGAATGATTCTGGAAATAGTAACTCAAGAATTTATTTATACTTTGCTTGTTCTAGCAAGACTATAAAGAAAATGGATATATAAACTGTGACAGGTATCATAAATTAAAAGTGAAGCCAAAGATAAAAAGAAAAGAAAGGGCTGGGAACAAAGTAGAATTGGAGTCAGGCAGAAATGCCCAACCAAGTAGACAAGTGGGTCAGTTACACATTTGGTTCTGGAATTTACAGCAGTTGGTTTGAAAAGGAATTTGGGATTAAGGCCTGCTCACCTGAGTTTGTGCTCTAACAAGATGTAGCTTGCTTTGTGCAAATGGGAAGATGGCCAGTTGCTGGTTTTAGAAGAAATCTCTTGGGCCAAGTTGCAGAGAACTGAATGTCCTTCCTTTGAGTCTCTAATAAGCCAAAGCCCTCTTCCCTCATTGATTTCTGGTGTTGCTCTCCTTGCAGTCCTTGTCCTGACTGTGTGCTTGTGTGTGTCGTATCTTGCTTTAGCACATTATATTCTGATGTAGGACATTCTCAGTGTCTGACGGACCTAGGAGTAGAGATACACTGAGGCAACCCAGTTAAACCAAATAATTCAAGGTAAAGAATTCCCCTACTGTTTTTTTTTAATTTTATTTAAAGAGAAAAAAACAAAACAAAACAAAAAAACAGAATAAAGGGTAGCAACAATACAGCATTCCAAGGAAAAAAGGAAAAGAACAACAACAAAAAACCCTAAGAAATTATTACTTGACATGTTACATACTGACTTCTTGGTAATAGTTGTTCAGATTACAAAGTTAAAACCTGTAAAGTAGACATTCAAACAGTGAGACTGTTAACAGTTCTGCTGCACAATCTGACAAAAACAGCAATATGGTCATCCATCTTACCCACTCAAATATACATGCAATTATATCAAAAGGGTAAAATTAAACACAACAAAACAGAACAAATCGGATCACAAGAAAGCAATGTAAGAGACATAAATTTCAAAACTAGACAATCGGAGATATTCACTCTCTATCATATTGACTCTTGTTTTCTTCCAAATAGTTGCCCATATTGTCACATACAGGGAATTCACATGAAACAGCCTAGTATGGAATTGATCTGAGCAGGACGAGGAGAGCATTTCAGGTCTTCAAGACCAGACACTAGGGAAGCCAAGAATGGCTGTCATAGTATCTCTCATTCTCCTCAAAACAGCTATCCATACCTTCATATGTGTTGAACTTAAACAAGACAAAGCAAGCTAAAATCATGTTGAACAAAAAGTGATAGTTTTGCTTGATTTTACATCATGACATTATGGAATCAGCACTGGGTATTGTAGTGTCTCTTTTTCTTCAAAGTAGTTGTTCATTTCAACATGTGTTATATAGTTGGTTCTTATAAACTGTTTATAAGCTCTACGCATGCATGAGTCTCTAAATGTATATCTATCATTTCTGTATTAGAGGTAAAAACAAAACAGAGCAAGATAAAACAAGACAATTCCTAGAAAAGCATGAGGCAAAAAAGTCACATAAAACCGCAATACTAGGTGATCTATAATGGTTACCATGATGTCTGAGCAGTATGTAACAATATTAATAAAAACGAAGCATTGGAGACATTATAAGACTTCAAAAGCATGTAATAATCAAACCAGAATGGGTATCTTAGTGAATATTGTCATCTTCAGTGTAGTTGCCTATACTCTTAGACTTGATGCTATCCATCATAACAGATTTAAATAAAATCAGTCAATACAGAATAGCAATCTAACAAACCAGATTCAAATAAGATCAGTCATAATAAGACAGTATAAGTTATAAAGGGCTTCAGATTAAATTGCTAGGAAATTAGGGATGATTACCATAATATGTCCTCTTATTTTGGGGATAGCTGACCATGTCCTCAAGTCTAGTGTAAGTAGACAAACTGGAACAGCACATAATTCATCCAAGCAGAGTGGTGAGAATAATGTAAATTTTAAATCTTGTTACCCATTTAACAATATCCTCTGCCTCCCTTTTTTAGACAATTCCTCCCCTTTCACTCTCATAGGGTGCGCTGCTTGTTTTGGGTCCCACTGCCTCCCTATATAGAGCAGCTCAATGGACCCTATCTCCTGATCTACTCTGCCTGTGTTTTTCTCTGTTAATATTTCAAGGCCATCTATACTAGAGATTACAGCCAATCTTCTCTGCCTTATTTCTGCTATTCTGTTTTTCTGCCATTGGTTGTCTATATTTCTGTTCCACTCCACTATCTGCCCTGTTCACTGAGGCCTCTCTGCCACTGTTCCTGAAATGCTCATATTCTTGTTCTCTCTCCCTACAATGTCCTTCAGTATTTTTTGAAGGGTTGGACTGGTGGTTACAAATTCTCCTAGTTCCTCTTTGTCATGGAAGCATCTTGTTTCTCCATTAATTTCTAGAGAGAGTTTTGCAGGACTCATCAATCTGGGCTGGAGGTTGTTCTCCTTCAGGGCTTGAATTACTTCACTCCAAGCTCTTCTTGACCTGATGGTCTGTGTTGAGAAGTCTGCCGTGATTTTGATGGGTTTTCCTTTATAGGTAATCTGTTTCTTTTCTCTGATGGCTTTTAATATTCTGTTCTTATATTGAATTTCTGGGATTTTGATTATTATGTGTCTGAGTGTAGCTCTGTTTGGGTTGTAGGTGGCTGGAGTTCTGTTCTGTATGCTTCATACCTCTGCTTCATCATTTCTTTTTTCTATGCTTGGGAATTTTCCTTAATAATTTCTGTGAATAGCCTTTGTAATTCCTCTGTTTTGATTCCTGCTTCTTCATTCACATGCTTATTTCTTAAGTTATAGATCCTCTTGTCGTCTTCCAGTCTTTGTATCTTTACTGCCTGCTTCCTTGTTATTTTTAAGAGACCTTTCCTTTCATGACCCCACATTGCAAGCCTGTGTTCAATTTTTGATAGTCTATCTTTGGTTTCTTTCAAGCAGTTTTTCCAGCTTTCTATGGAGTCTTTAGTTTCCTGATAATCTCTTTGAATCTGCTTCATGAATTCTAGGTTTATTCTGTATTCCTCATTAAATTTTTATCGCCTTTTTTGTTCCTCCATTCTTCTGTCTGTGTCTTCTTGAGAGGTAAACAGCCTTTCTTTTATTAATCTACTCATCTCTTGTTTAATTTGAATTAATGTTTCGGTTTTGGTCCCGCTTACGAGGTCCTGAAGATATCTCTTTATGTCCGCTAACGCTGTGTTTGATGTTGCATTTTTGCTGCCCTCAATCTCTTTTGTATTTACCTCTCCTGGATCAGTGTTCTCAGGGTTGGGGGCTGGGGGTTTTTTCTTATTTCTCCCTTTCGTCATGTTTTTGGTTCCTTCCATACAAGTGTACAGTGTAATTCTCAGACCCTTTTCTTGTTAGTTAAGGCTCCTATAGAGGGCACAGGCTAGGAGCTTTTGCCCTCTTCAGTCAGGTTTCAGAGATTAAAGTTCAGGCCCGGGCAGTGTGTGCTGACTCCTCCCCTCCAGGCCAGTCAACCTTTGCAGGCCTTCACTGCGTCAATGTGGGGCTGTGCTAAGGGAATTAGTTTGTAGCAACCCACTGGGTCCTGGCCAGGGGCACGGCCCAGTCCAAGCAGATTCCCCCAATCTGCTTGGCAAGGGGAGCAACCAACTGAAGCCACTTCCTTATGGAGTTAGGGCCCTCCTGCCCAAATCCAACCATTTGATTTCCCCTTTCCCATGGGAGGGTCTTATTCCCATCACTCACCGTGTGTTGATGCTGGTCCCCGAGAACTGCTGGGCTCCCTGACCTCCGACTACAGCGCAGCTGTGGTGCAAATTCACAGTGCCTCTGGGTGGGTCGTGTGCAGGGCCGGTTCGGGTGAGCCGCATGCAGGGCTGTTCAGCTCCGCACTCTGGCAGCTCAAGCCAGTCACTTTGGTGCGGATCACTTTGTCAGGTCTCCGGCAGGGATTCAGGCAGCTTGAGGAGTGCTCTCTGTTCACTGATCTTAGCTTCTCTTATGGTAGCCCCAGGACTTCATATTCGAGCGGTTTTTTGCACTTTAGTTTCTTCGTGGGTTGTGAGAGTCCATCTCTCTCTGTTTGGGTCTCTCCAGGGTATTTTATTCTGGCATTTAAGCTGTCTCTCTCAGAGAGAGTCTGTCTCCTGCTACCTACTGGTCCGCCATCTTTGGAAGTCCAACATCGAATTCCCCTACTGTTGTGATGCAAAGTGAAAGTGCAGAGTTGGTTGGAAATTTCATCTGAGGTTTTTAGAAATCTTGAGCTAGAAGTCATATTCTTCCTCCCCCCATACTTTAGAGATGCAGGAAACAAGAAATGTGTTTGCAATTTTTAAAAAGATGGAAGAAAGAAAACAAACTGCCTTGGAATGAAAAAGAGGTTTTGGTGGGGAAAAAAAAGTCTATGAGATGTGGAAGTTTTCATGCTCTGAGCAATGATGAATAGACCCAGATCATAATGGTGCAGAGCAAAACATGGTCCTGGATAAGTGATAAGATGGGTATGTCAATTGTGGGGCGAACAGCAGGCCACTCTTGGTCAAATGACAGAGGAGATGGTTCTTGAAAAATGGACTGGTTTTCCCTCTATGGGACTGAGATGAGAGGCATTCTAGGTGAAGTGAAGAAAATAATCAAATACCTGGAGGAAGGACAATGACAAGCATTGAAAGCACAGAGGTGACTGGACATTTCAGTTGGAAGTGATGATAAATGAAGACAGAAGACCTTGCAGTGTCTGAAGGGACATCTGAGGATTTCGTTCTTGATCCCATTAGATCAGGAATGTTGGAATTTCTGAGCAGAAGTGATACAACTGCACTTTTAGGAAGGCCGTGCACCATGCAGCTTTTTCTTCAATCTCAATTCTTTCCTTTTCACTTGTATTGTTTAAGCTGCCAGGTGCCTTCCAGTTTGCCAAACTTCCATATTTCTTGTCTACCTTCCACCTTGGATGATAATTGCCCTGTGATATACTGACACCACCGTGTGTGGGCAATGTCTTCTCACTACTTTTCACCACAATAAACCCCTTTCCACGAGTTCTGCAGCATTTTTCTTAAGCCTGTCTGTTGGCTGCAGCTCCCCACCTCTGTGTGACTGCAAACACTCTGAAGGAAACGATCAGTTTTATCTGCTTGCTGTGTGTCCTGCATTTCAAATGTCGGACATCCCTTGTGTCTGCTGCCAAAGCGTTGAATGCGTGAACTCAGCTGGAGGCAGTTACTAGATCAGTTTGTTGACTGGGGGTAGTGTGAGCATTCATTCAGCAGCTTTGCATTTGAATATCTACCGTACACCAATCTCTGTGAGAGATACCAAAGACACAAAAACAGATGTGATGTCTTCAAGGTGGCCAAATTCCAGGGGAGAAACCTGCTGTGTGGAATAGACATTGTGCAATCACGTCGTGCCATGATACATGCTGGGGAGGATGTGAGCTTTCCACAGGAGGGCCTGGGCTGCTGCTTGGGCTGAGCTGTGTCCCGGAATGTGAAGGAGGTTGTGGGTCTGGGGTATCGGGGAGCCAAATATTCTGGGTTCTGAACTCATGCTGCTTTCATTGGGAGATGACTGGTTGCTTCAAGGCTCCATTTTAAGTTCCTGGTCTTTGTAACTATAGCTGCCAACTCCCATCTTACTCCCTGAGTTGCCATGTGTCGATTCTCAATGCCAGCTGCCTGCTCTGCTCAGAGGCAATGGCTGCTGCCCGTGGCGGATGCCTGCCCTCTTCTCTGAGCAGTTTGTGCTGACCGCCTCAGCACTGACAACGTTCTCTCTTGCAAACAGGAGTCTGGGAACTGTATCAAGGCCAAGCGGGTTTGAAACTCTTTGGGGCTGGAAAAATCACCTCAGATTTTTCTGTATGTTGTGAGAGGTCATGTGTAACACAGGAAAATACTTTCATTGCTGTGACTTCATATCTAATATCATTTAGGTTATTAGTTTATACTTGGAAATCACCTAATGTGTCCTTATATTACAAATTGTGTTTATTTAGCCAATTTATCTGTACAGTGGGAATAATTATAAGGTTTTAAAAAATTTATAAAACAGAATTATGCTTCATAAATTATAATTCACTTAACTTTCATAGTAACTCTGAGTTATGCACTATTATTGCCATTTTAATGATGTGCAAACCAGTATACAGAGAGATTAGGCAAATTTGCTGAGATCGTGGTGAATGTAAAAGCACAGAATCTGGGAATTCGTTATTGTAACCATTTAACATTGCTGCCATAAGTACCTATGTCATGTTAGTATTAGGACTTGTAGATTGACTGAACTGAGATAGATGTTTTTTATAGTATTGAATGTTATTAATATTTTGAGCATCCTACTGTATTTTTCATATGATGAAGAAAGGTTTTGGTTTTTCTTTTACCTATTAAACAATTCGCTTATTGTAATTCATTTATGGGAAGTGAAGAATATTTTATTTTGATAAGAAAATAATGTTTTCATATTGATTTCTGTCACATACCTCAGTGGAACAAGATTCTAAGTATAGCATATTATAGCTTTATTTCATAATTATAGAGAATAGAATGACTTACAAAAAACTACATCTTTTGCTATATTATGCTTGGCTTACCTCACCTGTAATAATTATAGAACATCTTTCTTTTGTATTTTGGAAAACTTATGCTTAAGCTTATGTGGTACTAGAAATACATCTCAGGCCTTTCTCAGTTATAAGTAAATATTGGCCAATGAAGTAATTTGAATACTGATAACTTGACAGTTTCTCATATGAGTAATTAACCGATTCGTCTGATAAATAAAGTCATAGTCAAGTTGCAGATAAGTTTAAAATCTTTTATTTTCCATATAGCGAGCAAGATATTTTAATAATCTTCATAAATAGTATTAAACAATTAGGATATTCGGGCCGATAAATGTGATAGAGTTTTATTTACCATTATACCCCTGACACATGGTAGGCTGCACAGTGATCTACTTGGGAAATGCTGTTGAACAGATCAACGCGTGAGGACTTAGCTGGGGCCGTTCACGGTGTATGCAGATTCCACTGGATCTAGAGACTCAGTTCCACCTTTGAAACACAGGCAGAGCCTCAAAAACCTGATTCCCAGGCCTCACCTTTGACCTGGGGAAACAGAACTGCACAAAAATAAGCAAGTTCCTGCTTGTGTGGAGGTGACGTTTTAATCTAAGGGGACTGGAAATACGTAAATAACTTGCAATAAATAGATAACTATACATATAACACATAAACTATATGACGAATGGTATTAAAAGTTATAAAGAAAAATTAATGTAAGAGAGATAAAGTAAGTACATGCTTAAGTCAAAGATGCTTATATCTTTGAAAGCTCTATGTTGACCATAGCACTACCAGTGTGTATGGGAGTTCATTCTACTGGTTCCCCACTCTGCCTTTCCCTGTGCTGTTATTTTCTTTATCCTGTGCTGCACTGTGATCCTCACGTACTCTGGCTTCTATTTCTGTAGCTTCCAGCCATTAACTTTGAGAGTGCCCAAAGTAGCATGACGAAGTCCGAGACCACCAGCAAGGCAGGTGGGCACAGAGCTCGAGGTCAGTGGCATGAGTCCACAGAAGCTGTTGAACTTGAAAATTTTAGGTAAGAGATCTACCTGCCCTTCAGCAACCTATCCCAGTTGGCCCATTTAAATTTGTAACAGGTGCTACAATTTAATAATTGTCTCAAAGTTTACCATGGAGATCCTCAGTTTCACAATTTGGTGAGCGCTCAAATCACTCCCATAGACAATGCATAAATGACAACCGTAATAGTCACAGGTGGAACTGAGCTGTGCTGACACATATTTGGCACCTGTTCAATGAGGAAATGGTTCCAGGTTGTTGACCTGGGTCAGCCAGTGCCAAGCTTTGTCTTAGCTTTTGGTCTGTCTGCAATTTGCTGGTAGGAAGAAGACAGAAGAGTTGTTACAGTGAACAGATGTGGTGGCTGATGAGTGTGGTAGTCACAACAGCAGCAGTTTCCAGTTGTAAGGATAGCAGCTCACCTTTAACACTAAGAGTGACAGTCCATGTTTATCTTGGTTGCCAGGTAGACCTTCTAGAAGCTGCACATTCTTATGGGCCACTCCCCTTCCAGGAGCTGCTTCTCTCAGTTTTAGAATGCTCCTGGGTCACCTGGCACCAATAATGAATCGGATGAAATATCAACATGAATATTCCAGAATGATCATTTACTTCTTTGACCTAGTTTGTTTCTCTGTTGTCTTACAAATGGAAATGGTCCAGAAATCTACATGACATTACCTGGGTTCATAGTTTTAAAATATATCTTTAATGAGAAATACTAAATACTTTCCTTACCTACTCAGCTGACCTGTAACCATGTACTAGGAAACCTTTACAGCCCTCACCTGGGTAGGAAGGGACCTGCAGGATAATCTCATCCAAAAGATAACAAAGGCAGATGGTTACCTGTGACGACATAGGGTTGCAAACCTTGCCTTTGAGGTGGTAAACTCATGCAATTCTAGTTTATTTGTCCTCGATCTTCAAATCAGTCTATTTTAACATACACAAAAGTATGATAGATTCCATAAAACGTGATCATTTTGTGCATTTTCTTTTATACCTTCTGGCTTTGAAAAGGGATGTCTCAAGAGTCTTTTTAAAATCTCTTTGGTAGGATGTAATATCAGCAAAAAGAAACTACAATTGAAATATCTCCAAGCTTTATTAAATATACACAATGCATAGACAATCAGCAATCAGCATAGCTGAAGAAGTGCAGACTGGATAAATGAAGCATTCAATCCAACTGGAAGAATGTAAACTGTCAGTCAACCCCCATTATTTAGTAGGAAATGCAGGCAACAGTCAGTGATTTAATATCTAGAGCAACCAAAGGAGTAGAGGGTGAGTGGAAAGAGAAGGGAGAGAATTCTCCTGTTTGTCGCACAGCTGTGTAGTAAGACATTCTAGACATTCTAGACATTCTTGCTCTCTGTGTGCCCTTCCCTCCAAACAGTTTTAGATAGTAAATGTTTAAAGGTAATATCTTAATTACCATGGTAAGATAAAACACATATTTGACTGTAAACTTTATTGTTTACAATTGAATTTCTAGTTTAACAGCTGATACTTGATTTAGCAATATATTGAGCCTGAAGACTCCCAACCATATCTGTCTAATTGGTAACGTTGAGACAGCCTTAATCAATTTTTTTGCAAAATGCTTTTCTCTTTGTTTCATCACAGTATAAACTACAAGAATGAGAGAAATTTCAGCAGACATCCCCAGCATAAATTGTTTCAGGAGATCTTTATAGCTTTGGTGAAAAACAGACTCATATGCAGGTAAGAGTGTCCAGACTTTTACCCGAGAATGACATATTTTGATGTCTTATGTGTAGAATATGATGTAAGGCAATTTACTAGATTGTGCACAATGTAAATTAAAGGATAAAACAGAAGAAAGGCTATTTACAAGGGTGAGAATGAGTAGGCGTTGCATTTGATCTCTCTAAAATAACTGATTGGTACTCAATTTAGATAAGTTTGTTGACAGGTAATGTAAAGCAGGAAAATGCTCGTTACATTGTTTTTCTTAACATTATTTTCAGTTGAGATGCTCAAGAAGGAGTTTATTGTGCGGGTCCTTATGAAAGAGACACTGGGTAATACCATAGGCAATGTCCTGCATGGTATACTTTCGTGGTTAACATGATAACTGAACAAATGGACTGGCCCAGCCTTGGCCTTAGGGAAAGGAAAAATGAATTTGAGACATTAGTCACAGCCTTCTGAAGATGTCTCTTCTCAGGACCACTTTAGATGTTATTCCCTTTGCTCTGTGACTTGCTTTGGCACATTTGGGACTTCAGAGGAAGGGTTCATTAATATGTATTTCAGATCCAAATACTGAATCTATTGGGGCCTTCGGGTGCTGGAGTGCCGTCAGGGTTTAATTTTTTTATCCATCCTGAGAGACTTCACTTGGGAGCTGGGTGTGTTCCTGCTGCCTATGAAGGAGGCCCCCATCGTAGGACTTTGCCTTTCACTCTTTCCAAGATGCCCAGCTCCCTCCCAGAGGCGTCAACTGTGAAGATGCCAATAAAGAAATTACAATCTTACTCCTTTGGGACTTGTTTTATCTGAATTCTGTCTTAGTGAAAGAGGAAAAACTACTCCTATGATGAAAAATAAAAATAAGAATGTTTGTCACTTAACACCTGAACCAAAATGGCATCCTGACTTTGCCCAGTGTGATGGCTGATCTTAAACAGAAGAGCATCCTAATGGATCCTCTACTGAGTGTCAAGTGCTACATCCCTGCCTGAGTGGTGATCTGATGACTTGGTCTTTTGAGTGGGGTCACTTAATACTGTACACATATTACCAAATGCATTGGTTTACTTTAACATAATACAGGATAGGAACACCATTTGTCATGACTTTTTGTGTGTGTGTGTGTGTGTGTGTGTGTGTGAGAGATGCCTTTATAGTTGGCTTAAGCTAAGAATTATTAGGTTGGCCCAGATGATAGAAAAAAAATCTCAGATCTTTTCCCAAGTGTGATTGGGTTCTTGCTTAGTTCTTGATGATACACATAAAGATCATTGAAAGATTAAGGAACATTGCAAACTGAAGCTGTCTGTGATTATAGAATAATGATTAGCAGCAGAATAACTGTGTGAAATATTAGGAAATAAACTTTCTTAATTTTGGGGGGGCAACTACCATGGACTCTTTAAAGGATATCCAGTAGGACAGTGGTCCTTGTCAGGTTGGTACATTGGGGAACAACCTAGATGCAAAAATCGTTAGGGAAAATAAGTTTGCAAAGGGTTGGCATTAACTGGTCTAAAAAAATCTTAACGATTCTGAAGTTAAGAGTTCTCTTATCCTAAGTGATTCATGGGACATTTTAGGTCGGATAGAATTGCTCTTTTGTAATTTGAGCAGTGCCTGGAAATTTTCCAACTAGGAAGAGATAATTGTAGGCCTCTTTGCTTTCATCGTACAAGAGGGAAATTAGGAATGCTGAGCATCAGAAGCATCCTTCTCTGTCATCTTTTGGCTGCCGACTGATTGCTATGTTCACTCCTGTTCTAAAAGCAGGACTGGGTAACAGCTAAGAATAAAGGTCTTCCATTGTCCCTCACCTTGTATAACCTTGCTGAGAGGGCTTCACTATCTTTTGTTTTCCTTATGACTTTAAACTTATAGGAGAGTTACAATAACTCAGGGCTTTTTCTGATGTGGCTTCCAATCCCCTTTCTTGGTGAACATTAGAGTTAGTGTTGAATAGGATGCTGAACTTCAATTTCTTAAAGCAGCGAGGCGCTACTGTGTTCAAGGAAGGGAGAAAACAAATAGGAATAGGGGAGAAGGACAAGAAGATGGAAATACAAGGTGACTAGGACATATGGCCCTTTCTGCCTGAAGACTCCTAGTCTGCTCTCGCCAGCAGGTAGGTTACCTGGTATCCCACTCAAAGAGAAAAAGTGGGACATATAGACAGTTTATATTAAGACAATGCAAGGCTGGGTGACATTGTTTTGGGAAGCAGGTCTTTGCTACTTAGTCCAGTTCCTGTTGTAGACAAGACTGGCAATGTATAGGATATTATGATGCTTGTTTACCCTAAGAATGTGGCTGACTTAAAGCATAGACTCATACATAAACTGTGAGCCATTCCAGTTTCTTCCTCAATTTCTGCTCTCTAATGGGGAGGTTGTTGTTTCCCTTCTATCTTGCCCTCCCCGGCTGTCGTCTTCCTCTTGTCCACAATTTTGAACACCTCCTTCTAGGTTCTTTCTGATGACTGGCCTGTGATTACTCCCCCATTCTCAGGGAAACTGCCAGGTAGCAACTGAAACTAGACAGACCTGTTAATCCAGAGTCAGATAGGGTGACACTGCAAATGCCTCACGGTGAATCTGAAAGGGCAAGGGAAAATACTGTCCCTAAACCTAAGGTTACACAACGCTGACTCATCTTGATGTGTGGCAGGATATGAAACACGTTTAATCCTTAAGCCTTTCTTTTTTTGTGATCCAATAATGTCCATAGTAGAGTCTGATGTTAGAAAATAAATTCACCCCTTTTCATCTCATCTGGCTGCATGGAAAAATAAAACACTCTTAGCATTCAAGGCAAGATTGTTAGAAGGTTGAATAGGGAAGTAAAACATGCCATGTCACTGATATATTCTCTAATACCTGAACACTCACACAACTGAACTCCACTCATGTCTCTTTTGTGTAGCTGTTCCCTTCCATTCTGTCTATTTTGACTGACTTAAAGATTCTGTAACACAGTGAAAATGTAATTTACCTTGTGAAGTCCACGTGCATATCCAGCCAAAGATTACAGTGTTTCATGAAGTTACTGAAAGTGATGGTGCTGAACTGGTGGAATCTGACAGATAAGGCTGTGGTGGGATTGGACCACTTGACATTTGACGATGAAAGTATTAACAAGGAAGATGACAAGAGGATCATCAGAGTAGGTTTTGAATATAAAAAATAAGGAGGAGCCTTTGAGGGGGGTAAAGGAAAGATGAATCTTTCTAATAAACTGACAAAAATGAACTTCTTTGTGCCACAAAAATCAAAAGTGAATTAAATGATACTAAATGATGTTTTATAAATATATTTCAGAAAAAGCATGCCAAAATCCCAGCAGAATTCATTCTAGCTCTGATCTAGCTACTAAGGAAGTATACCAAGTAGAACTTAACTTTTGTTAAATATATGGTGAAATATGTCTCAGGGTCACAGTTTGCTTTTTAAGGTATATTTTAATCTTTGCCTTTTCTCCTTAAATGGAATTTGGTGCATTCGCTTAGCTGGCATTTCTTTGTACTGCTGTTCTAGAAGAAGCAGGTTCTTTCCTTCATGCCATAAGTTTTGTAAATATGAGACTCCCTAAGGAGTCCCATTTTAGTTAGAAGAGACCCATGCAATCCATTTATAGAGCCTTGTCTGTCTAGAAACTCACTTTTCTGGTATCATTATTTTATATTCATTTTCATGAACCACCTGATATACACTTGAAACAGTTTGGAGATGAGCCTGTAGGCTCATTAGAGATATGGAATATGTTTACATTATATATAAGAGAGAACTTCTTGAACTAGAAGAAACATGGCCGAACCATGACTATCTTATTATAGATTGCTATAGAAATTGCCCTGGGAACATCACAGATACTTTAACCAAGAGGACCAATACAGCATTTGGCTAACAATCAGTCTGTTGTTGTCCATGTCACCTCCTGGGCTGGATCATGATGCAGGGACTCTTCCTTTTGAGCTTTACCTGGTCCTGTAGGCTTTCTTTTCCAGACCTTGTCACAGAGGACAGTGAGATGAGAGGACTGCACTGAGAATCTCTTTAGTCAACTGAATAAATTTAAATTCTTGAAATACATGCAGTTGATGGAGAAAGGCTTGTTCTGTGATTTCATCTCATCGCCCAATAGAAGAAGCAGTCAAGTTTCCTTTCTGTCTCGGAAAGGGGAAGTGGTCGCTGGGGATCCTCTGTCACGTGGGTCAGAATTGCTTAGGGAGTAGATCGAGTCGGCACCATAAATTAGATGCAGATAAAGCGTTTTTGTTTTTTTTTTATTTTAAGGCCACTAGTATATAAAGCTTGTGCCTTTATGTACCTGTGATCTTCCAATAGCTGGTTCCTTAGCTGGTTCACAGAGTTCTTGAAGATCTTGCTCCTTCTTGGCCTCAGGCCCCTGTGAGCTGGAGCCATGGATACAGGCTTCATCAGACAATATCAGGACCGAGATTCTTCATGTAGGATTTCTTTGCATTAAAGCATTTGGATCACTAAAAATTTAAAAAATCAAGAAAATAATGAAATGTAAAAATTTATCCCTCACATGTGGTTCTCAAGCAAATAATGCTTCCTTTTCTTTTCGTGGCCTAACCTGGAACAAATGTCTAGCTCTCACATTTTCATTTCTCTTGAAAAGTCACTTAGGATTTAGTCCACACTTAAAATGTACACATGCACATGCACAGACACACACACATGCATGTGCAAAATTTTGTAAGAGACTTAATGGACTCTGAAGAAAATCCAGGCTCTTCTGATAGATGAGGGGTTGAGAAGTTAGGACCGAGGTCCGGAAGCTATGTTGGCTCTGTACTTTTTTCTCCTATGCCTTGCTAATTCTCTGGTTTCCTTTTCTTTTCCATACAAACTAATTTCATTTCTTAACGCCACCCTAATTAGAACATTTCTACATAAAAAATTATAATATACTAATCAGAGTACGTCTGAACAGCTAACAGTCAATCAACTGGGTTAAGTTCTGATTGGGTGACTGCACATTTTGGGTCGGTTCAGTGAGTGACATAGAGGAAGAATGAAGACACTGAGTATTGTGAAACAAGTCAACATGGATACCTTAAATTATCCTGCATGATGGATTTCATCTCATCTGTTTTTGTTTCTACTGAGATCTGTGCTTTGATGTGAACTTTATTTTTTAACTATTCAAAAAAAGAACTCTGGCTTATGGATATGAAGTAATATTTATTTCAAAATGGAGTTGAATCCCTCTACTTTTAAACATTGAGTCAAAGATGGGAGTGCGTTTGTGTGCGTGTGTGTGTGTGTGTGTGTGTTAATGGAAACAGTGCTACAACATAGGAAAGGTGCTCATTCTGACAAGACAGAGAGAGAAGCATGTTACAAATGGAGTCTGGATTGGAAGCTCTGCCACTTGAATCAGTGCATGGGTTAAATTAATCCCACTCCTCTTGGAGCTCTTGCTCATTTTGGTAGCCACAACTTTATTATGCAATACTACATATTTGTGACCAATTTCCAGGTGAGACTGTATTGTGAACTAGTTTCTTCCACTTTGCAAGAAACAGAAATCCTACCTGCCCATTCTCTTTTCAAATATTGCATCCATAGTGACATTTCCTGTCTTTTTTTATATCATTAGTAAAAGATGGCATCTGATGCTGACAGCAGAATGGTAGATGCTCCCATCCTGGACAAGGGCTGTGGGAATGGATCACTCTGCCTTGTGTTAATAGTCCTTGAACACAGTGGTGTAAGTTCAGTCACAAGAGGGGATAACTATTTGCCCACTCATCAGTGCGCTTCTGTGTGGCTGCTATATTGAGACACACCCTCTGGGGTGGTGCAAACTTTGCAGACAAATGGGTTTGCAGGACCCCCATGCCATTCTGCAGAACACTGCTGCTCCCATATTAGTATTTGGAGTCTCTTTCTCTTTAGTCCTCTTCAGGGAGACAAAGGAGCTTGGCCGGAGAGTCAGGCGCCCAGCTCTGTTACTTTGGTACAGCTATGCGCCAGTCACACTGCTGGCCAGGCTGCAGTGGCAGGATCAGGTAAAGGAGCACACTATCTTTCCAATCTGTCACCACTATTTGTGTGATTTTCTGGTGGCCCCACATTGCGCATTTCCTAGGCCCCAACTCTTGGCACACAGGGATACTGATCGTCTTACAGCGCCCGGCCTGGTTCCCCTCGAGTCCCAGCGCTACATCCCATGTGCCACGTCCTCATGGGGCGGGAGGGCTGTCAGCCAAGGAAGTAACAACTGTGCCTTTAGAGGTCAGTGCACACAGGGAGGAGCCGAGGACTCAGGCATTCGGAATCCTATTTACATTTACAACACCAGAGGCCAGAACCATGTCAAAATATTAATAGCTTTGGGCTTCAGTCCCAAAACTGCAAAAGAAACCCAAAAATGCCATTTGCTTGGAACTCAACTTTCAACTTGGAACTGTCCTAGAATCCTTCATTTATTTATACTCCTTTAATAATAAAAGTGAAAAAAAAACTGGGGAATTTTTTTCTTAGGGATAAGAAAAAAGCAGGAATGATTTTTTAATGTTTATTTTAATATGAAAAAAAACATAGGGAAGATCATGGACTTTTCCCTCATTAAGGTCATCTATATCTAGTAGGAAAAATACCAAGTGTACACGTACTTGTGGCATGAATCATCCCTTAAAATGTCCCATGTCTTTTCCTCTTAAATAATGAAAAGCCATCAGCATTAGCCCTTATTAGGCTGCAGCAGCTGTGTGCAACTTGATCATTCTTTCTGTTAGGACTTTGAGAAGCAATCTTTGCGCCGCAGTGTGGATTCCTTGAGATCATCACTAACCACATCACCTGAAAGGGAAGCTCGTCATGTGTCCTCTCCCTGTTTATATAAAGATTAAAGATACTCTCCCTGTCATAGGAACCTTGGAATAGGAACAGTTTTGCAGCTGTTCCTATAGGTGAAGTGTTCCCATGGCTGATCGTTTAAATTCAGAAATGTACTTCAGATTTGCCTTGCAAAGAGCACACAGTATGAAGTCAGGGTGGACCATAGGGCATTTGTCACTGTGGCCTTGGATGATGCTGCCTCGGTGGCAGCCTTGGATGTGGTTGAGTTCTGCCTTTGTTTTGCAAAGAAAACAGGGCTTTGCCCTCGTGCAAAAGAGTCACTGACAAGGAGCTTGGGCAGGGGGAGCTATAGTGGACAGGAGCCATGGTCTCAGCCAGAGATGCTTTTGGGATCTCTGGTCAGCATCTCTGCACTTGGGTTTCAGCTGGGGTTATAGCTGCAAGGAGCACCCAACATTCCTGGGAATGTACAGGAAGAGCACATGGTGGAGGGAATGGTGAGTGGCTTGGCTAAATGGAGTGGGATTGAGTGTGGTATTTCTGGTGACAGCGACTATAGATGCTCAGCCTGCCTTCAAGAAGGGTGAGTCTGATTCACTCAGGATTAAGATGGACAGAATTAGGGAAAGAGTCAGTTTTCTCAAGACTACAGAGGAGACGAGGCTGAACTTTGTCACTCGAGGCCAAGGACAGTATAGGATGAACTGGGTGAATACGGACTTGGGTCTGCTGCTTGAGAAGTGCTCCACATGACCTTGCTGGCACACAACCAGCTCAGCCGTTGAGGTGAGAAACATCGGGATGCTAATCTGAAACAGGTTCTGTAGTATCTTTCAGTTTTTCTTTGCTAAGCATGAAATAGCAGACACTTTGCACTTCAGGCTTTTGTTTACATTTACACCAAGTACAGCTTGAGTAAGGGAGCAGGAAGAGATAAGTGTCACCTGCGGATGACCACCTTCCATGCAAGATGCCAGGTAGTATCCTGTGGACGGCAGGGTGCAGCGTCCCTTCCACACCACCACTGCACCAAACACGCACTGTTGTTAGATCAGTCATGAGGTGACCTGGCCTCATGTCACCTTGGAGAACATCTTCATAACTTTTCAGGTTCCAGAGCTGAAAAGCCACAGTAGGCTGCATCAGAAGTATCTTAGACCAAGCCTATGGGTTAGGAGGGTCAGCATGGTTGGGAGGGTGGGAGGAAAACACTAGGGGAGGAGATGAGGTCAGAGGCGTAGCAGGAAAGACAGATTGTCCAGGATCTGGTGGACTGTGGTGTGAGCTTTGGCTTTTTGTTCAGATGGGAGCTTGTTCAGTGGTTTGGTGGAAGAGTAAGGTGAACTGATTTGGCATTTGTGAAGGACACCGTGTAGATGTGGGAAGCATAAAGCAGGGGTCAAAGGCAGAAACATGGATCCCAGGCAGGGACCTTTGCAATTGCTCAAGCCTGAGATGAAGGTAGCTTGAACCAGAGTGGTGTTAGAGGAGTTGGTGAAACATCAGAGGTCAGGTGAGGGAGCAGACAAGACTTGCTGAGGAAGTGGGTGAAGGACATAAGGGAAATAGAAGAAGACAAAACCCCTAGAGTTTTGGTAGTTTGGAAAACTAGAAAGAATCAGGTTTGTGTAGGTGTTCACAAAATCAGTTTCAGCCATGCTAATGATGAAAATGAGATTCAGGAAGTGTGGATGATAATTTCTGCCTAGGCCCTGTTGCTCTAAAACCTTGGGTACTAATGTCCTTGCTAAGTGATGTGAAAGGCACCTTGCCTTCTGCATGGTCTGTAGCCTAATGGCCACACATGGGGAGCCAGCTGGAAAGCTTTCACATTGTGACAACATTTACTACCAGCTCTAACTGGACATAGTTCAGCTCTGTGATGGAAGAAATTACTCACAGGAGCTCAACAGAACCAGGAAGGGCAGAGACCACGTTTATCTTGTCTTCCTACTTCTAAGCTAACCAGAGAGCTTACAAAGTCATGCAAATGAAGGATTCTTAGCTGACTGTGGTAGTCCCCTTGGTTTAAAACATTAACTGAGAGGTACCTGAACAGAGACCATACCTGCTTCCTTTGATAACTCTGGTATAAATCAGGGAATTAGTCAGTCAGTGCATATTTGAGCAGCCATTGGGTATTAAAACCCCCTGACCTCCTCAAACTAGGACATTGTGTGGTTCTTCCAATGACACAGCAGAATCGCAACTTTCTTTACTTTAAATATCCTTAAAGGAATAGGATTTTTTTTAACTAAAGAAACAATTTCCAATCTCTTCAATCTGTACTTGAGTGTACACATACATATTTGCTATTAGTGAAATGATACTTTAAATAGTTCTTCAGAGATCTGATGATACTCTGGATATTGGAAAAGTATGCTACTTTTGAAACAAAAATCCAGCTTTTCCCCTTACTGAATAGGCCCAGTCTCCTTTGTTACTGCTGTGCTTGGCTTTTAGTAGGTACACCTTCAGTTCCTGTCTTCATGTGCTTTGTCCAGTGACTGCTGCTTTAATTTCAAAGGGTTGTCAGTGGGCTGGGTGTGGAAATGTTCCTGAAATCCTCCTCCTCTGGGTTTCCAGGCTTCCCGCTCAGGCTCCTGGAGTTGCTTTGCCCAGAGGCTCAGTGTGAGGATGTACCTGGGAATTTGTTCGCATCCTGCCTCCAAGTGCTCAGCCCTGCCAACAGCTTCAGGCCTGGTGTCCTTGCCTCACTGCGGGATAACCCTGAGGGGAAACCGACATCCGGAGTCCCATATGTATTATTTTTCCAAGTGGACATTAAGATGTTAGAGTTTGCGTTCTTGCTAAATTGTACCTAACAATTTTTTGGAAGTTTTAGCTGTTTCTGTTGATTTAGGACGTGCCATGAAATAATTGAGTCAGTGTCAATGCTGTGAGCTGAATAAGTTTGGAGGCCTCGGTTGGGTGTTGGTCACTGTGGTTTGTATGTGTGCTGCACCAGTGTGGGTCAAATGTGCAAGTATCGAATAGCAGTACCAGTTGCAGATTAAAGCTGAAGTAAACTGAGTGCTTCTCTTATTCCTTCGTGTGTCCTTTAAACTCCCTCGAAGACATGGACTATTTATGAACTGTCACACTGGCCTTTATACGTGATACTCTCTTTTGCTCTTCTCTTTCAGGGAGTGGGTTAATAGAGCCCCGTCCATTCATTTTCTGAGAGTGTTAATTTGTCTGAGGCTGCTAATGAGGGATCCATGTTATCAGGTCAGTAAAATTATTTTTTACTTGTTACAAAGATGCAATAAAAAAAAAAAGCTTGTGGGCTTTTCTTTGAAGTAAACCATGTTAACTTTTCTTTGCCTCTCTCAGAATACTTGCCAAATTCAGTAGCTTCTGAATTTGGTCAGTATCTCACCTGCTGTTTAAAAATAGTTGGAAAGATTGATTTAATGCATACAATAAAATATGTATACTTTTATTAAATAATATATGAGGTTACATGGCTTGAACCTTTGGTCTGTTTTCATTGCATTTTAAACCATTAACAATTCGAGGAGGTCTATGCTTGGCTACCCCTTTCAGGCGTGCCCAGAACCAAGCAGCTGAGTAAAGTCAGCAGTGCCACGCGGGGCCTCCTTATTTGGCTTCTGAGGCAGCCCCTGTGAAAGGCAGGGCCGGTGTTAGTGTCTGCTCCAGAGTCCATCCCCTTCCTGGCCTCCAGCCGGAAACTGAGCTACAGGCCAGCAAGCGCTTCTTATCTCAGAAGAGGGCACTGCGGTGCTCCAGGACCTCTCCCTTTTCTCACTATTGGGCTAAATATGCTGCCTGTCGCTCAGTGCCTCTCAGACTTTAATGTGCACAGGAATCACTTGTGGTACTTGTAAATGCAGATTCTGACTCAGTAGGTAAACTGAAGCCCGAGGTTCTTCATACCCAACAAATGCTGAGATGCTGGTATTTCCAGATGTCTGTGGCTCACACTTTGATCTGCAGGACTGACTGCTTAAATTGTAAGGCTCAGCAAACTAACACTTTGCCTGGACCAGAAAGTGGTTCTTTCCAGCCCTAACTGGTAGATATTTGGTTGCATAAAGCAGCCGTTTTCCAACTTTATTGTAGATCAGAAACACCTGGAAAACTTAAATGATTGCTGTAGCCCTGTCTAGTGGTCTCTGATTGGGTAGTTTTGGGGTAAGGTTTGACAACTTGTATTTTGATAAATTTTCAGAGGTTGGTGAAACTGCTGGTCAGGGCTCCACAGGTTGGAAAAGCTTCAAGATTGCTTTTTGGTCATTGTTTCTGCTTGCCAGTGTTAAATATCTCAAGAGTGTTTTCCTTGCACATACGTTTTTCTATAGTATGTACAGGTAATTTATTTCCTGTTGGGTCCTGTCCTCTTATATCACTAGGAAGCACAGACTATACAGGTCTCTTGTTGCTGTTTCAATATTCTTTATAAATTCTTATTTAAGTCAGAATATATTTTCTTTTTTAAAAATTTTTTAAATTTTATTTTAAAAGGGAGTAAAATTAAACACAACAAAACAGAACAGAATGGGACATAAGAAAGCATAAACTTCAAAGCAAGACAACCAGAGATCTTCATTATCTGTCATATTGTCTCTTGTTTTCTTCCAAATGGTTGTCCTTATCTTTGCATATGGAGAGCTCATACTAAATAACATAGTCAATCTTTTCACAAGATGTATAGTTCACTGGCTCCCACTTGCTAGGCAGGGGGGAGAGGGAGGGGGGAGACGGGATAGGGACAGGATACACGAGATGTCTGATTCTCAGCCCACACGTAGACAAGATCACAGTTGCGCCCCAGAGATGGGAAGAGTTCCTTGTTCTCCCGGCACCCCGAGTCAACCGCACTGTGCAGGTCCCGATGTGCCAGGGTCTCTCTCCTTCAGGCTGCCGAAAGTCTGCCACACTCTCAGTTGCCCCCCAGAGAGGGGGGGAGTTCCTTGTTCTCCCGGCACCCCGAGTCAACTGCATGGTGCAGGTCCCGATGCGCCAGGGTCTCTCCCCTGCAGGCCCCCTAAAGTCCGCCATACTCACCTGCTATTTCTTTCTGAATTGACCATTCCATTTCCAAAGTTCTGAAATGCCCAACAGACCACAGAAAGAATTCTCTTTAGGCTCCTGTTTGAAACCAGCAGCTACAGCGATCTGCTGGCCTTGCTTCAGCGCCACAGAATATATTTTCTTTCATAACCCCAGTAATTATCTTTCTCAAATGTAGCACTTGAAAAAGTGTTTTGGTCCCAGCTACCTACAGAGACTGTGTTGATTCGAATCTCCTGGGACTTGTAGTCTCTGCACATGTTCTCTTTAGGGAGTCAGCCCCTGCTCCACACTGTGTTCTAGATTGGCCTTGTGTGATTACAGGTTAGCTAACCACAATGCTTTGAGTATGTGACTCAAGGAAGTTTTCCAGAGGTTTTCGGTCCTGACTGCTCAGTTTTCTGGCCTACATAGCATCTTTTTTGTCCACAGCGACCACACAGATTTGTGTGTTCCATACATTTCTGAGATGCCTTTTTGCAATTCAGTGTGGGATATACATGGAATGTTTGTTTCCTTTTGCCTGGATCAGTCCCAGCGTGTGCTCATCACTCCCACTTTGTGAACAATAGCACCCTGTTTTACTCTCTGACATGTCTCAGTTTAAATGACAATATGGTATATGCAATATTCATAAAAATATTCAGGAAGCAAGTTCCTATTTCTGACTCACAAAAGTTAGTAAAATATTTACCCTATCCTGTTGCATTTGTTAAGTAAACTGATGACAATGGAGTCATGGTCTGCTGATCTCCCCGTGATGTATCGCTTTTCTCTACCCTGTCCTTGATGGATAAGAAGAGCGTTGATTGTACCGCTCTGTAAAGGAAAGAACGCAGTGACCACTTTATGAGATTTTGCTACCAAATACATGTTAAGCTTGTATCCCAAGCTGCCTGTCTTTCTTTCCATAGAAGGGGATCCACTCTGAATTTCTCCTTCCTGGCATTCTTCCCACACAGAGGAACACATGCTCAGGCAGTTGTGTAACATCTTCAGTTGCCAAGTATTGTTGGCTGAAGTCATAAAGCAGTGCTGCGGTTTACTACAACTTATGGTGGTGGATTCCAGCAAGCTTTTGCCATTGCTGCACATTCATTTCTTCTCTTACAGAGTCGATTCTGTAAGGTCCAAGCCTTCCCCACTTCTCACACCCCAGCTCCCTTGGCTTCTGTCATTCCTGTGAAATTATTTCATCAGCAGCTTTAGAGAAGCCTGGAGCCCTCTCGGTGGGAGATCCCTTAAGCTTTCTTCTTTAAAATATTTGTATTATCATGCAACCTTACTTCCTTCATATTTCAGAAGTATTATTCACTCTCCTTGCCAAGGTGCACCCTTCCACTTGTTTTCTTTCTTATATCAGTGGCTCCCTCCCATTTTACCTTTTTATAAAATTATACTTTTTTTGTCCCAGATATTCATTCAGGTCTTTCTCTTACTTTCATTACTACATTTCTTAAAACATCAGCTCTCTCTCCTAAATCCACTCTCTTTCCATCAGGACTTGTGCATTTTGCATCCACACTGAACCCTCTGTGCAAGGCTCTCTCTGGAAGCCACTTGGCCTGCACGCAGTATGCTATGCTTCGGTTCTCACTTCCTGATTCAGAGCTCATGGGCTGGTTTCCATACTGGAGCTTTTTGTGTAGTGCACAGAAGTTTCAGTACAGGTTTAATGGATATACTAACACTGTCATTGAAGATATGATTACTTAGCATTTTCCAGAATTAATGGAAGGCATATACTTAGATTTCAAGTGTAGTTAGAGTTCCAAGCATGATAAACATTCACCTGAGTTCATTATAGTGAAGCCAAGGTGTATAGCTTGTCAGAAATAAAGAGAAAATCTGTAAATCTACAAAACTTCAACTGCATTAGTAGGCTTCCTTTAGCCTTGACATTTTCTAAGCACTTTAGGAGAGACACCATGTCACATTTTTTCCTTGTCTTCACTCATTTTGAAAGCCTCACTTCTTATTTGATATTTTGGGCTGTATTACTTACTTGTTCCTGTTTTAGATCTCGCTAAATGTTAATCTTTTTAAAAATGTTATCTTCTCCATCATCATGGCCTGTATCTTCTAAGCCACTGGTTTCAGCTGTCATTATTTTGTTCTTTATCAGGTCATATTTTTAGCTTCATACTTTTCATTTTAAGTTCCAAATTTTCAGAGAGACATTTCCACCTCACAGTAGCATAGTGCTTCTCAACGTGTGGCATCTGCATAGCTTATAGGTCTTCGAGACCCTATCAGGGGTTTTATAAATCAAGCCTTCCTCCAGGTGATGCTAAGATATTATTTGCCCTTTCACTCCCACTCTTGGTTCAAATGTGCAGTGGTGGTGTTGTCAGGCCTCTGACGGTGCGTGGGACATGTGTTTGAGCATTCTTGTGCCTTAAAGCCTTCTTGCTTTTCATTTGTAGTGTGGTAAAAGTAAATAGATTTAATTCATGTGAATGCAATCTCTTGGGGTTCTCAATAATTCTTAAGAAGGAAAAGAAGTATTCTGAGGGCAGTGTTTGAGAGTCATTGCTGTAGCATATTGTACTCAACAGCTTTAAAAAATGAAACTTCAGTTCTTTTCCTCATCCGTGAACCACTAGATACAGTTCCTTTGTCAAATTAACTTTATTGGTACCCTATAGATACACACAATGATCACATTCAGCATAGGAAATTTGTACCTCTACATAATATATCTTGAGTTTTCTTCTTCCCTGATTCCCTTTCCTCCCTTCAGCCCTGCTCAAATACAGCTCCTGATTCTTTTAATGGCACAGTCTTTCCTTCGGATTCCAAGGAAGGAGACTTCAGCAACATCTTTCATTTTTCCTTTTTACTCGCCCCTCTACAGGCCTGAGGCTTTGTAGAAGAGAATTTACTACTATACCTGAAGAGAATAGTGAAGTCCAGTCTAGTGATAGGGTAGGGAAAGATAAAATCAAGACCAGGAAGTAAGCAGTATGGAGGCACCAATGATTGTTAAACAGAGGAGTAAAATGGTCACGTCAGCGACTCTGTCACTGTGCACTGTTCATTGATTTAGTTTCTGAGTAGGTTTAGGATAAGAGCACATAAAGTGGAACTGACATTTTTCATTATGGTTAAATAGTGGTGTACAAACAGTGACCATGTTGGTACAATAAGAGCTGTTTTTTATGTAGACTTTTTACCCCTGTTGTTTTATTGGATAGATTGCTTGTTTGAAGCCAGGTCTCACTCTGCAGTTCAGGCTGGCCTTGAACTCAGTATCTAGCTCCGGCTGGCTTTGAATTCACTGCCATTCTACTCTCTCAGCCTCCAGAGTTCTGGAATTGCAGTCATAGGCTCCCATGCTCTGCTTGAATCCTAGAAAAGAAAAGAAAAGAAAAGAAAAGAAAGAAAACAGAAAAGAAAAGAAGAACTCAAGGAGTAAGCAGAGTCAGTGCTGTGTTCAGATTTCCTAGGGACTTTCTCCAGGTCAGCACACTCAAAAATATGGAAACCAGTATTCTAATCCTGTGGCCTGTGTATCTGAAAGGACCCTAGGAGGCATTACTGTCACTGAAAGAGTCAATGCTGTTTGCTTTTCGGATCAGTCACCATCATGATGAAGCCCAAGTGTATACATACCGTGTAGTCATGGTTTTCTCTAGTTTACACTCTCAGGTTAGAGCAACTCACTGGTATAACTCAGTGAAATACAAGGAAAAGCATGAGTCCAGGAGATTTCTTGGCCTGGATCCATTCTCTATAAGGACATGCAGGTTAGGTGTTTGTTTCCTAGATGCAAGTCAAATTCTTGAGTACATAACAACACACTCTCTGAGAGAGAGAAAGCCTCTTTCCCTTTCCTATACCTTAGAGCAGCCCTTCTCTAACTGTGTTTTTCAAGAGTGGTAAGTTCTGTGAAAGAAGCGAGCTTTGGTCAGAGATGTTTGGGAAAAGCTGAGTGTTCCAGTCTCTGGGAGGCTTAGAGTGCAGAGCAAGGCTGGGAGGGGTCCCGGGACAGAGAGGCTGCTGAGGTCTGCTTCCCCTGGCCTTTCCTTTTCTGACGGACATAAACCTCTGCTTTATATCTTCTTTTCCTTTCCTCTCCTGCCTCTCCCCTTCACGTTTTTCCTACTTTCCTCCCTTCCCTTCCCCCTTCTCTCCCCTCCCATCTCCTTCCTTTTCTTTTCCTTTCCTTTGGAAGCATGCATCCACTTGGTAACATACAATGACTACTTCTAAGACATAGTTTGGAAAACACTGACTTACTCTGAATATTATTGGACACATAAATATCTTGTCATATTAAACATTTGAAGTGACAATGACAATCATTCCAGTAGATCTCCCTTGGTGACTTCTCCCTCTTGTGCCGCAATTTCCTTCCTGTGAAAGACCCCTAGATTTTAATCTTTTGTCCTCTCCTTATTTCCCATGCCCTGTTGTACTTTTTTTTTTTCAACCTGGACATCCCATCAGCTCCTCTACATGCCCAGCTTTGTCTTCCCTTCTCACCAAGTCAGTCACCCAATGTCCATGAATTGTGTCACTGTCCCCAGGCTTCCCTGGTCTAGTAGGGTGATGGCTTCCGGGTACTCCCTTCCTGACATTTCAGGACTACCCCTGCCTCTGCATTCTCAATGGCACTGCCCCTCACTCCCCATCAGGCTCCCCCATCCAGTTCATTGTAAGACCAGGGGGAGGCCCTGCAGGGGGTCCTGGCCAGTTTTTGCTTACACAGTTTCTCTAGGCCTCATGGTCTTCTTGACAGTGTTGAAATCAAGGCTCTCATCTAACTACTTCCAAGTTTGAGTTCACTTTAATTTTCTAACATCCCCCTCCATTCCATCCATGGAGCTATGAAACTGCTTCTTTCAGGGAGAAGGAATATCGTGATGTTTTTCCTGTATAATTTCCACACACTTCTAAACCACCCTTTTCTTTGCTTGAAGTCTCCTTTATTTTCACCTCATCCTTCATCTTTATTCAACAAATCTTGCCATCTTCCCGGTCTCAATTCAGAGACCTCCAAGCTTAGGAAGTTTCCCTCAGTCCTTGAGGAGGAGTGATGCGTCCCCTCTAGGCTCCCATCACTCTTCATTCACAGGTTTCCCGTAACTTACAGTAATTCATGCACCACCTCAGGCTTAGTGAAGTGGGTCCCTGTCATCTATGCTTGTATCCTTGCTAGACCCTTACCCAGGGCTGTCCATAACAGAATGCAACAAATACTGAATAGATATAAATGGTCTTAAATATTACTTTGATAAGTATGAAGTACTGGGGGATCCCTAGAGATAACGTGCAATTTCCTTATGTTCTGTAATTATAACTTTCAGAGAGCGGATGGTATTGATGAGGTTTCAAATGAGCACACTGTCACGAAGCCATTTTTAACTGAGCTATTCATGTTCCTTCAAACTTAATCTAAACGTGGGTGTGTTCAGTGCATCCAGGATTACTTTATACAACATGAGGAGCTGTGGGCCCAAGAAACCTTGAAGACCTGTGGTGCTTCTCCAGCCTACACTGACGTGTTTTCTCTCACACTCATGCTCTCATCCTTGTGCGTTTCATAGAATTGAAATTGTGGTTAGTGTTTACATTTGAAATAACTTCCTTTTTTGGGGTACATGTTAAATAAGGAGAGAGGTGCAGCTGTAATTAAGCATGGCAGGTAAGTGCCAGTATGGATTACCCAAGAGCACTTACTTACTGTGCTTTCCATGACTCCAAACTCCAGTTTCTTCTTTTCCCTAATTAACACTTTTAAAGCAGCTTCAGAAGCACAAAAAAACTACTTTTGGGAATCAGATGGAAAGCTCTGTATCATTGTGGGAAGATGATTCTCACATGTGTTCGGAATAAGGGCTCCATAAAACCACTAACCTAATAACTAAGAAAATGTATAATCTACTACAGCAGTGCTTCTCCAAATTGACTGTATGTGCAAATGGCCTGGGTACCTTATTGCAACTCCTAGTGTGACTGAGCAGGTCTGAGAAGGTAGGAAAGGTAGCAAGGGTCTGACTGGGGTGCTGCCCATTCCTGGAGCACAACTGATAGAGACCCAGAAGAGAGGTTGGGAGGTCGATGATGCTCTACACCTTTCTAAACCCTAGTTCTTCTCAAGTGTGATACGAGAGGGTTGAATGGAACAGTCTCTAATACCTACTGTCAGTCTAACGGTTAATGACAGGAGGAAGAACAAAGAATCAGGATGCAGGTTGCAGTTCTCAGCATACAGTCGCTGTCTTCATCTCGGTGTGACTTGCATATTTATTAACAGTTTATCTTAAATGCAGTCTGAATGACACATGCTAAAATTTGCCTATTTCTGTTAGACGGTGGGACCTCAGGAAGTAATTAGAAACCCGTGACCTGGCACAGGAAGCTACATATGGACTGCACTTCCCCTCCGCCCTCATCTCTTACCTCTGTTCTGCTGTTTTTATTTCCCTAGGAGATACTCCATGAGTTGGGTGGGATTGAAAACCTGGCCCAGGTAAGCTCTGTTCTGTGGTGGCCGGTCATTCCTCCGCGTCCTGTGCCATGACAAGGGCAAGGGTGGGATAAGCGCGGCCACACAGTGACCTTCTCATGGGTGCTGCTTACCGAGGAGATAAGGGTGAGCCCGAAGCATGGTGCTCGCAGGGCAGGGAGGGGCCCATAACTGTGCGTTCTGGATAACTGGGCGCATTTCACTTAGCCTTTCGACACCACGAAGTCCCATCTTTGTAGTTAGTAAAGACAAGGAATAGATGTTGGCTGGCAGTACAAAGTCCTCAGAACCTTGCGTTTCATGTGATAGGAAAACGCTTAAAACGTTTTCACATAGAATCACTCTGGTGTTAAAATATTAATAAATAAATGAAATAGGAATTATCTTTATTTTTCTGAGGAAGGATAACCAGATAAATATGAATATGAATATATATATATATATATATATATATATATATATGTATTTGCTGAGTAACTGAGTGATATGGCATTCTGCATGCAATAATACCTGTCATAGAATTGCGAGCGCTTGCTCTCCTAAAACCCAGAGTATGTACACAAAGAATGATTTATGCAACAAATCAGAGACCCTGTAAACTCATTCTGAGTTATCAATGGAAGCTTGAATTTAATGACAGCTAAATCTATTTTATTATATTCTCTTTCCTGAGAATCAATCCAGGTCTAAATATGGTTTTTAAGAATTGTAATTGGGATTTAGCTCAGTAGCATAAGTGCCTGCCTGGCAAGTGCGAGGTTGTGAGTTCAATACCTGATACAACAAAAAAAATTGATTAGGAGTTTATCTCATCTAACAAGGCAATCTTTCCTAAGATTATGTTATAAAGGATCTTCCTATCCACTGTATCTTCCAGTACAGTGTCAGACAGTCTGTGTTTCTCTGAACCTGTTTCTTATTATATTCAGCTATTGACAGTGAGGAATTACAGGCGTTCATTTTACTCTTCCTGCATCTGCCTCTATGCTGGGTAGGCATGCTTTTGGATATCATAAACGATAAGGCTAACAAAATAGAACGTTATAAAAACCTGCTAACAGGTAAAATTGAAGAATTAAACTTCCGCCCCACGTGCTATTTATTTTACATTTAGCTATTAAGTCTCAGCACAAACTCATTCAATTACAGGTCCTTTGGGGACTTTAGGGAGTTTACACAACCTTTACACGGTCCCTCCCTTGATTTCCTGGCACCCTGACCACCTCTTTACCCTTGAGTGCAACAGGCCCGGGAGCAGAGTAATAACTGGTGAATCTGTTGTGCCATCTAGAGCCCATGTAAAGAACTACTACACAACCTTGTACCTTACCCGTTTGTCGGTTTTGGTACCCTTCCTTGCTAACTGTCTTGTTGGTTGATTTTTCGAGTAGTACATGGAGACTGTGGCCATTGAGTACCTTGGCTACGGAGAAGAGCAGCACAGCGTGGGCAAGCTGGTCAACATGACATGTAAGCATGGTCTTAGGGTTCAGACCAACTTCGGGGACTTGCTCGAATTAGCAGCTGGGTGTTTGCAGCAGCAGGAAAGGAAAGGACACCCTGAACACTTTTGATGTTTATATTCACAGTTAGGGTGTTGAGAATCCATGCCAGTTGTCATATACAGTACAAAACACACAGCAGGATATTTTCAGCTCCCAGTTCTTGCTTTGGAAAGGAAAATTTATTTCACAATTGCCAAAGAGGCTTCCAGGAAACAAATTTTGTTTGAAAGAAATATTTTTGCCTCTTTTGTTTCTACTAAAGTATCAGAGACTTCAATTTCACCTGTACTATTTGGTTAACAATAATATCTACCTTATAGAATTTGGAACATAATAAAAAGTTCAGAGTATGAAAAAATAAAAAGGAAACTAGTCGTGTTATCCTAGCACTCTGGGAAGCCGAGGTAGCAGGATGGCAACTTGAACCCCACCTGGACCTACTAGTGAGACCCTATCTCGAAATCTGAAAACAAATCAAAAAGGAGCGAGAAAAGAAAAAGAGTCTCACCTGGAGACACTGACATGCGGACTGGTCTCTGTATGAGGTGCTCTCCAGACG
Organism: Dolichotis patagonum; assembly: GCA_004027295.1. NCBI lineage: Eukaryota > Metazoa > Chordata > Mammalia > Rodentia > Caviidae > Dolichotis > Dolichotis patagonum. The sequence continues at coordinate 6,552 of PVJX010014605.1, read as the reverse complement.
CTTGGTGTTTTCTTTTGGGTGCCCCTCCTGCCCGTGGTTCACAGACATCCAGCAGCGTTGGGGTGATGCCACCTGTTCCCTGTTGGCTAGCAGACCTCTCGTGCATGCGTGTGTGCAGGGCAGCACCCCAGCACCCCAGCACCCCGTTCTCAGGAGCTGGGTCAGGAGTCTGTGCCTCTGAGGATGACCATTTTCCCCCAACCTAGGAAGCTGGCCACGTTTACCCATTCGCTGGCCTCCCCTCTCCTCTCCCTAAGCTGAAATCCCTCTAAGGAGGATCTCAGGAGAACGGGACTTGCCTTGTCTGTGTCACCACGTCAAGAATCTTCTCCAACTTTTAGGTGGAAGGAGAGGTTTGCTGCTTTTGATCTTTCCGTATTTCAGCATTGCAATCACATTGTAAACTCAGTGTTAGCTTAGCCTTGGGGGTAGATGGTCCTGTCCCTTCTGCCTCCATGGCTCCTTTTGTGTGTCTGTCTGTCCCTTTACCTTTCCTCTGCTGGGTCATCAGTGCCGCAGACCCGACTTCTCTGAGAACTTCTCCCTCTAGGCTCCCCATCTCTTCCTTCTTTTACAGATATTTTTCAAAAACTTGCTGCTGTCAAAGACCAAAGAGAATGGGTCACCACGAGCGGAGCCCACAAGGTGAGCCGGCCCTGAGCGAGTCCTTCAGCTGTAGATGGCTCTGGGGGGCGATGGCCCCGGTTCACGTGCCCGATTCAGAACCTATGTGGTCATGGTCACGCCGCATGTGATTGTGACTCACTGGCTTGCTAAAGTGACCTGAAGTTGTCGCTCTCTGTCAACCCTCTTATATTGTTTACTAGCTTAGTGAGTCAATATAGATAAGTAAATAAAGGTTTTTCTGAAACAGTTTTTTAATGCCGTGTAATAGGAACTAAGTTTCTTGTTTAATTTAAATATTGCTCAAAAAACTGGTTATATTTCAACATGAGTGAATTCAGGTTTGATCAAAACAGATTAAACTTATAACAAAACTGTTTAGACGATAGCTCTCTAGAGCCAACTTTCAATAACCTGGTAAGTACTCATATCCCAGGAAGCTACTTACCAGTGTACACTGGAGCGGGTTTACCTACAGTACAGCAATACATGGTGCCTAAAGTCTAGGTAAGTGACGGCGAACCTATGGCACTCACGTTGCACCAGGCTGTCTAGATATTTGAAAGTTCTAAAAGGTTCGCCATCAGTGCTTTAGAGGATGATTGTAGAAAACTTTTGAATTAGCATTGAGGTGATACGTAGACATGACAAAAAAATATGAAAATGATATGCCTGGACTTGAAGTTTGGGAACTATAAGAGAAAAGAAAAGCAAAGAAAGAAAAAGAGGAAGAGTTCGGAAAAATAGAAATAGCTTTGTAACTTCATTTTTTTAAAAGAAAGAAATCATAAAGAGAAAATCCATATAATGGAAACAAAAAAATCATTCTAGTAGTTATTGCACAAATTTCAACTCAGAATCTGTTTGGGGCTATACTTTTTGTTTTTTGAGACAGAGTCTGTGTGTGCAGTTCAGGCTGCCTTTGAACTCACCGTATAGCCCAGGCTGGCCATGAACTCACTGGCCATGAACTCGCAGGGATTCTCCTGCCTCAGCCTCTCGAGTTCTGGGATTGCAAGTGTGCACCACCACACCCGGCTGGGATTGTACTTTTTGGGGAGCTCTTATTCTGATATTGTGTCTGGGAGACAAGAGATTTATATGAGTGGGAATTCAGGAAAGGCACCTGGCAAAAAGAAACAGAACTGCAGCTAAAGCATGTTCCTGGGGGGATGCTTTAGGGGACCAGCGATGCCTTTTTAGGATCGCCTAGATGTCTGCCAGCAAATGGAATCCTCTGCAGCATTAGCACCTCTCGTGTGATTTGCAAGGAAAGTGGAAGTTTCAGCATTCTGCTTCATAATTTAGGAAGTACCTGGCTCAGAGTGAGTGCTCAGTGCCTGGTCACTGCCATCATCTGTGCCATTAGTTTCAGCTTCTCCCAGGAGAGGGGTCAGAAGGGTTGAGCACAAGAAAACACAGCCAAGTAGGAGGTCTGGCCGGCCGCCATATTATTTGGTCCCTTCCACGTTCCTGTTTGGGGAAGGAATGGCTAAAAAGGGCTGCTCTTGAGAGCTGCAAGTGACGAAGAAGAGAACATTTGCCCTCTGGGAAGAACCGGGAATTTCGGGTGTTTATCCGCACTACTTTTAAGGCTAAGCTTCTCCATGGACAAGCAAATAAAAAACAGAAGATCTTATGTAAGGCTCGATCTAAGTAAAGCTGTAGTATGGTATATAATGTGACTCTGTTTATAAACATTATGTCTTTTTTTAGTCCAGTTTACAGTACATAAGGGTTAAATCCATCTTGGGGGCTGGTACATGTGCGTATTGTATCCTAATCATTTTTACTCCTTTCTCCTGCCCCACTTTTCCCCTCCTCCTCCAGATGCCTTCTCATCTTGAACATAAGAAACAATTTGATCCTATTGAATAAAAATTATGCTCATAAAAACCTATTTGATGTCATGAAGAAATTTTAGACATTAGAAACTTGTGTAACATTCAGAAGGAAACAAATAGGCAGCCATCAAACTGTGTATAGTTTCATAATTATGCATGCATATACGTCTTTAAAAACTGATAGACAAAAAACCCTAAGAGACTAAGTCTCTGTATTTAGAAGGAAGCATTACCTCAGTAAAGAAGATTGCAGTACTTACGAAATTCAATATCTTTTTCCCCATTTTTCAGACACTAGTAAACTTACTCAGTGCTCGAGACACTAACGTCCTATTGGGTGCCCTTCTGGCGCTGGCCACCTTAGCAGAAAGGTAGGTGCATTTAAATACACTTAGCAGTTCTGCCTTGATAGCAGTTTAGATGGAAGACTGAAATATAGATGGGTCACTTTGTCACCCTCTCCGTTAAAATTTACAGAGAAATAAACACAAAGGACCGGGAATTTAGCTCAGGCACACGCGCCTGCCTGGCAAGCATGAGGTCGTGAGTTCGTTCCCTGGTACTAAAAAAAAAAAAAAAGGGAAATAAACATGAAGTAATGTGTCAAAGAGGACCTAGAGTAGAAAATACTATTTTAAAACTTATACTGGAAAGTCAAATAACTGCTTAAAATCCTCTTTTATTTCGTGATTTAAGATATTCATTATGTCTTTTTATCTAATCTGTTACTTCTGCTTTCAGTATTATTGTAATATTTCTTTGCCAGTGAAATCTCTCTGACTTTCCTCATTCCCAGCTGTGTATTAGTTTTAACCTACAGAACATTTTCAAACATTTTTGATCTTAAAATTTTTTTTTAGAAATCTTGTTCCCCCATAGATATCATTATTTTAAAAAATGCTTTAAATATATTTTTATGCCAATAAGTGAATCATTGTTTTGTTGCTTTGTGCTAGCATGTAATTCTCTCTCTCTCTCTCTTTGGGCTCTCCTTCAATATGAAATAAATGTAGTAAAATATATTTTTTAATACTTACTAATATTTTAAAATTTGTAGCCCAGAATGTAGGGAGAAGATAAGTGAACTCAACATTGTAGAGAATCTGTTGATGATTTTACATGAATATGACTTACTTTCCAAAAGGTAGGGTCACTAAAGTTGAATGAAATAATGTGTTATGATTGATATAAATGCTTAGTATTTTTATCATGTTATATTATTTACAATGGTAACAATATCATGAGTAAAATTGGGAATTATTTTCTGTTTAAGCTTATGGAAAGAAACAGGCACGAAGAAGTGTGTTGATTTATTTTCAGTCCTTCATTAATTCTAGATCTGTGCATATATAGGATTTTATGATTAATTTTGTACTTTCACATACTGTGTTTATTTAGTTTACTTACATACTTTTTCTGAGAAAGAAACTCAGAGGTGGTTCTACTTATTATACTTTCAGACTATGTGTGGACTAAGTGATTAGATTGTTAGGTCCATTTTCCTTAAGATGAGTTAAATAAGATGCTGACTGACTTGTTTTGTGATCACTTGTTGTAATTTAGGACAGAATCTTGAGTAAAATGGATTGTATTCACTTGAGCTGCGTATTGCTTTGCGTATTCTGTGTCCAGGTAATGACTTGGTTATATTTAAATAGGGTTTCAATCTACATCATTTGATAGTTGAGTCATGGTTTTCTAAAGAGCCAAGATAGATAACAGAAATCCCAAACAACGAAGCCCTGAAACTTAGTAATTTTTTGGATTCTTCTTTAAATCTGATTTAATACTCTTTTGCAAAAGCGTTAGATATAGACTAGGGTCTATATATTCCCATAGTTTGTTTTCTGGACTTACTCACCAAAAAGGGACCAGATGCTGCCCCAGGGATTAAAAAGCCGAAGACGAATAGCATATAAATGTCCAGTGCAGGGGTGGGGACAAATAGACAAATCAGATTTCCTTGTAGTGTTGTAGGTAAGTGGGTTAGGGTACTCTGGGAGCACGGAGCAGAGACTTCCCAATGGGAATGAAGGGTCATGCCTGGTTTTCTACAGGACCGGGGCTGTATCTAGGCAGAGTAAGAAAGCAAACAGAAACAGAATGTCCTCAAGTCTGGAGCATGAAGATCAATGTGCATATTGGGGGTGCAGCAGATGCAAGAGAAGGAAAGGGCCAAAAAAACTATGACAGATAGTCAATAACAAATTTAAAAATGTAGCTAGTTTTTGGGAGTGCTTTGTATCTGCCAGGCCATGCTCCAAGCACTCTTGCATGTCTGCTCATTTGATTTGCAAAATAACTCTTGTCATTTTTTATGTTTCATAGATGAGCCAACAGGACAGGTTTGTCCAGGTCATGATGGGGTTTGTGAATAAAGATACAGATGTTAACCTGAACGTTGGGGGACTTTAAAGCATGATCACATTCTTTTTTGAGAGGTTATTCTGCTAATTCTGTATGTGAAGGTAGGATAGACTATGGAATATATCTACACATTTAGATTCCACTTATAAGATGCAGAGAATCTCTGGTATAGAAAGTCTGAGAACGCAGAGTTCCAGATTACCAGAGAACACATGTTCTTAATGTCATTAGAGAGTTTGGATAAGGGAGGAACACAGAGAATTGGATGAGGGAAAGGGATTATAAAACAGCACAGGAAGGAGGGATACTGGAGAGACTGTCTTGAGTGTGATCAAGGCTCACAACGATGAGAAGAGTGGTGGGGTTGGTTGTATGCCTTTCAGGAGAATTCCTCTCCATGTTGGCCCAGAAAATAGGGCATACAAAGGGCTCTTTATTGGCAGTGGCAGGGTGTTAAAGAAAGTGTCTTGAGTAACTCTCAATATTCTGGCTTGGAAAATTGAAAAAATTGTGGTGCTGTGAGTCCAATCAGGGTTATAAGAGGAAGGGTTATATTTGAAGAGGAGGATGATGCTGAATTTAGACACCGCATGCATCAGCACATGTGGAATATCTATGTAGCTATAACTTCCGAAGGTTGTGAGCAATGCCTGGGCTAGATCATCACGCCAGGGCATGGGCCTTGTTTGTAACCATGGGAATGGATGATGCTGTATGGATGACAGCACGTGGAGTGTGAGATTGAGGGACAAAGACTGATTCCATGAAACCTCTATTGTCATCATGTTTCATGGCTCAGCTAAACCTTGCATCTTTACCATCATTTTTTATTTTCTAGATATCACTGAGGACTTCTTACATAATTTCCCTACATTGTAGAGTTGATTTTTTAAAAATTTTCTTTGGCTGTCTTATTTTATAACCATGCACAAAATTTCTGAAGACTAGAATAAGGCTGATTATATTTCTTTTACTTTTAACACATGCAAGTCCCAATGTTTGCACTCATTACCTACTTACTAGGTCAATATGTTTTTAGCTAGACCAATGAGGATATAATACTTAGAAAAGCAGTCAGCAAACTCCACCCTGAAGGCTACATAGGGCCTGCTGCTTATTTTGTAAATATTTATCATACCCCACATGCCCCTTAATTTTTATGTATTGTCTGTGCTGTTTTCACACTCTCTGGCCATATCTATATAGTTATGATGGACACTGTATGGCCAGTGAAGCTGAAAATATTTGCCTTTGGTCCGTGGCCAAGAAAGGTGTTGTCTGATGACTTGAAAGATGTTCCGTTAGATTCTGTGCAGTCTCGATGGCTGTCACATAGCTGTGAAGTCATGAGCTCATGGTGCTGTGACCCCCCTCACCTCCTCCCTCCAGACTGACTGCGGAGTTGCTGCGCCTCCTCTGTGCCCAGCCCCAGGTGAAAGAGCAGGTGAAGCTCTATGAGGGGATCCCCGTCCTTCTCAGCCTGCTGCACTCGGACCACCTGAAGCTGCTCTGGAGCATCGTCTGGATCCTGGTGCAGGTCTGCGAGGACCCGGAGACCAGTGTGGAAATCCGCATCTGGGGAGGCATCAAGCAGCTGCTTCATATTCTACGGGGGTGAGTGTGGGCCTTGGCCTGCTTTGCTGGAAAGATCGGTGGGGATTCTGTGACAAGAGGACTGTAACACACACACACACACACACACACACACACAGAATTC
>PVJX010014604.1:0-44471 GCA_004027295.1 Dolichotis patagonum | reverse complement strand
CCGCCCTGGGGTGGCCGTGGCTTGCCAGACCACAGTCACTTCCCAGGGCGGCAGGCTGCTTACTGGTTGGCTCGGCGCCCTAAGTTCCAACATGGTGCGGATCTCATGAAACGCTCTGGCTTCTTGTTTCTCCGCCCTGGGGTGGCCGCGGCTTGCCAGACCACAGTCACTTCCCAGGGCGGCAGGCTGCTTACTGGTTGGCTCGGCGCCCTAAATTCCAACATGGCGCGGATCTATTTCATTTAATCTTATGAGACAGAAACAACTTTCTTAGGGTAGGTACTATTATTAGTCCCATTTCACCAAGGAGTTAAAAAACAGTATAAGGCAGCACAGCACATTTGGTGACATAATTCTAGAACAAGATTCTACTCCAAGCAGTCATTGTGAGTCCATTGTTTTATGCTTTACCCATTGTTTATAATGTTGAGAGGAGAAAAAGCTTTTTTCATCTATAACATCCTATACATTGAGGGAATTTATCATAAAGCTTTAAATAACTTAATCGTATTGCTTTTTAATGTTATTATTTAATATTCTTTCCTTAGTTTAATTTTGTTACTCCTGGCGAAGTAATCCTGTATATCTTTTATTTTCATACTGATTTATTTGGATTAGTGAATTATTCTGAATAAAACTCCATTATGTATAAAAGTAATTAATGTACTTGTAATTAAGAAATTATCATTTTATCTTATATAATTTCCCTTTTCTGTTTGACTTTTTATGACAGAAACTCTTAGTTTTTTGGTTTAGTGAGGTATAGTGCATATATATATATAAAAGTAAACAAATCATAATTGTACAGTTCAGTGAATTATCACAAGGTGAGTATTCATGTAGCTACTATACCAGTCAAAAAAATAAAACATTTGCCAGCCTCTAAAAGCCTTTCCTTATGCTCATACCCAGTCTAGTAACTTTTTCGTCTATCTAGAAGTAGCCACTATCCTGACTTCTATCCTTTTGGGTTAGTATTGCCTATTTTGAATTTTATATAAATGGACTCAAAGAATAGGCATTTTTTATGTCTAAATTATTTTGCTGAACATGTTTATAGGATTTCAAGTTATGTTAGTAACTTGCTTGTTTTTATTGCTCTGTAATATTCCTTTATATGAATTTTTGAATTATAATTTATCTTCTCTGTTCTTCTCTTGGACATTTATTTGTAGTTTGAGAATGTTATAAATAATTTTGCTATTAGCATACTATACACAAATTACCCATTTCTGTGATTTTGTTCCTAGAAATTAAGCTGATTCATAAATTATTCATATATTCACTTTTAGTAGACCATGCTTACTGATTTGGTTGTAACAAATTATAATCCAACTTTTAGTAAATGGATTCAGTATTACTACAAAATATTCTTACCACTCTTAGTATCCTTAGTCCTTTTAGTTTCAACCATTTTTATGTATAGTGAGAGCTCCATGACATTTTAGTTTTCATTTTCTGTGTGAAAATAACATAGCCTAGTTTTTCATTTTAATTGATCATTTCAGTATGATCTCATAAAGTGCCCTGTTCAATTACTTTCCTTTTCTTTCCTTTTCATTTCTTGATAATTTGTAGAAGTCACTTTTATACTCTAAACAAAGCCCTTTTTCCCTCCTGTTTTTTGGGGAATTCATTTTTTTCTTTACAATTTTGCATAGGTGGAATGAATGGCTGAATTATGATATATACATTCCTGATCTTCCTCGTGCTGCTCGACTTTGCCTTTCCATTTGCTCTGTGAAAGGCCGAAAGGGTGCTAAAGAGGTAAAGTATTTCAGGGGGGAAAATTATGATCACCTCTAAAATCTCCTAATTATACCTCGGATTGAATTTTCTCACAATTAATAGGTCAGACCTGTTACAATTTTTTAATAAATAAAAATAGAAGTCTATCTTGAAAGAACTTCAGAAATTTATAATGAGTATTATGCCCCCCAAATTCATATTGATAGATTTTTTAAATATGCAAAATGACTACATCACAGTGATTAAATGCAAGTATGTGTCATCCCTCTTTTGTTTCATATTTCCTATTTTAATAAAGCAAATGTATCTAATTTCAAATGGGAATAAGACACAAAATTGCTTAAATCTTGTGAAACCAGTATGACTTTTGGTAGATTTTACATCCCAGTTATTATAGAAATAGTTGGCAAATTTTATTTTTCCAGAAAAGAAAAGCATTTTGAAATGCATTTTATAATTTAATTCCTAGATTAGTAATTTTTTTCTTTGGTTTTTAAGGAGCATTGTCCACTGGCCTGGGGAAATATAAACTTGTTTGATTACACAGACACCCTAGTATCTGGAAAAATGGCTTTGAATCTTTGGCCAGTACCTCATGGATTAGAAGACTTGCTGAATCCTATTGGTGTTACTGGGTCAAACCCAAATAAAGTAAGCTTTTTCTTATCATAATTTTTTTCTTTTTAAATGACAATCAGCTACAACATACATATATTAACTTTTCTTCTATCTCTTAGGAAACTCCATGCTTAGAATTAGAGTTTGATTGGTTCAGCAGTGTGGTAAAGTTTCCAGATATGTCAGTGATTGAAGAGCATGCAAATTGGTCTGTATCCCGAGAAGGATTTAGTTATTCACATGCAGGACTGGTAAGGAAAGTCACTGAGTTTCTAAAGTATGAGTTGTGGGCTGGGAATTTAGCTCAGTGGCTTAAGCGTCTGCCTGGCAAGCGCAGGTCATGAGTTCAATCCCCAGTACCAAAAATAAATAAATAAAGTGTGAGTTGTAACCTATATGCGGACAAGGTTTCGTGTATTTTAGTTATAGTGGCATTAAGTACAAGGGTAAAATTTTCTGTGTGCTAATATTTTGCATGCATCTATTTCTTCTTGGTTTATTTGGACCTGTAGCCTGCCTTCATTCATACAACAAATATTTACTGAATGCCAGCTATATGTAAAGCACTAGGGGAAGGACTAGGTAATGAAGTTGTGAAGCAAACAGATCTCCACTGACAACTCGGTCTAATGGTGAAAGCAGACATAAAACAGATCTAAGAAGAAATACAAGATTGTAAATTGTGCGGTGCTATGAAGGAAGAGAAAATAGTGCGATTAAAAAAAAAACTGACTGGGGAGGGCAGTGTTGCAGGGGTAGGCTGATACATGGCTGGGTCTAGGAACGCCCTCCCTGAGATGGTAACCTTGAAGTTGAGACTGACATATAAATGCATTGTTCGTTGAGCTGTGGTGTAGAGGAAATAGTAGTTTTTCTATATTAATTCTGGTCCTCCAGACAAGAATACAAATACAATGGAGCTTAAATATTGATCTATTTGTTTAACATTCCCCTTAACTTTGGAACCACAACATAACTGGGTTCAGAGACCCAGTTAATTTTCTCTTATTTCTCAAGAACAGTGCTGATCTCAAGATCAGCACTAAGAGAAAATATTTTTCTTTGGTGTCTCTTTCTTCCAGTTTCCAAATTTATCATTTTTCCTTTGGTTGGGTTATAGGATATAGATAGACCAGCCAGTGAATATTGGACCACAAGGTCCTGAAATATGCCTAGCCCAGGCAAGTAACTGTAGCACTAAGAAGTGCCCTAGAATACTGCACTGAAGAACTTTTTTAGTTTATAGGTCAATAAGAAATTTGCCAGTTGATTTTGTGAACTGAATAACATTTTCCTGTACATACAATTTAAAAGATACGAGTTTCTTTTCTGAGTAATTGTAGCTCTTTGTAAGGATTGATATTTTATGATTTGTATTCTTTCCTAGAAGAATTCCTTGTTCACTAGTTACTTCCAAATATGTTTACAAACTACTAAATAATATGAAGGTATAAAAATACATAATAGCCTAGAAGGATGATACGACAGTGAAATAAATCACCACTATTATGTAATCATTCAGTTTTCTTATTGCATTGCGTAGTGTCTCACAGCATCTTTCTAAGAGTAAAAAACACCACCTTCATAGGGTTTTTTCCTTTGGTTTTTTTTTTTTTTTTTTTTTAGGTTTTCAGTTGACTAAATTTTTCACTTTATACCTATAATACAAAAAGAAGGAAATTATAGAGGACAATATATTAGTTAATAGAAAATAATAGTAGGAATGCAGAGATAGATAATAAGACTGAAGTGGTGTTTCTCCATCTTGACACTACACTTTAGGCCAAATAATTCTTTGTTGTAGGGGATATCCAGCACATTGCAGGACAGTTAGCAGCATCCCTGGCCTCTCGGTAGGTACCAGGAGCACCACCACACCAAGGTGTGCCAATCAAAACGTCTTCAGACATTACCAGAGTCCCTAGAACCAGAAGGGAAAATCACCCCAGCTGAGAATCACTGCTCCACACCCTGTAAAAATGATGGTGAAATTTATCATATAAATAAAATATCAGATGACACTATCCTTCATGAGTTTTCTCAAACTAGTGGAAATAGTGAATGAGCAGTACACTTCTAAGGACAAGTAAAAAATTAATTCCTATCCATTCAACAGAAGTGATTTACTCTCACAAGGTTTTATGACAAGAACTATCTTGTGTTTTAGTTTTCTTTCAATCTTTAATGATGTTACACACTAATATTTGTTTTTATTTACACTTTCTAAGTGTAAATAAAAGGCAGAAGGTAGGTGTGCACAAAAAGTGACTAGAAGGAAAAGGGTAATGTAGAAATTTTTAAAACTCATTGAATTAATCACTCTGGTATTTATAAGTATAAAAATGGAAATTTGCAATTACTGAGTAGAGAAGATGGTCCATCTTTAAAATTAGGAGCCATCAGTTTTCAAAAGTGTTCCAGATTTTGACAATATAGTTTAGTTTGACAGAGGTGTATTTCAAAACAAGGAAAATGTGGTTTTAGTATGTCTTGAGTTCTTAAAAAAATCTAACAAAATTATATTTCATCATTACTTTATCCTTCCATAACTTATTTTGTACTAAAAATATACACAGAAATACGTAAATAATAGTACAGTCTGTTGAAACCCAGATGACAAAGAAGAACAACTACTTTTCCTAGTAGATGAGGGGTTAAACATTTATTGTCTTGGCTGGACTAGTGGAGTGGCCGCTTAACTGTCCTCTCCTCTTTCATTGAGCAGCCAGAATAATCTTTCAGAAACACAAATCAGATTCATCTTCTAAATAGCTCTCACTACAAATACAGTGGAAACTTTTTAATTTGACGGCAAATTGTTATTAACTCCACCTTCTTGCCTTGTCTCTCTCTTCCTCATCTGTGGGACATTACGCTTACTGCCCTTTTTCCTTTTCTTCTGTCCAGTCAAACTTGTTCTTTCCTTGGGGCTTTTGCACTGTTCCCTCCATCCGGATTTGTTTTTCAATGATCTTAGTGTGGATGACTTCTTGTCGTTTGAGTCACAAATTAAAGATTAGGTTCTCAGAGAGTATCTGACGCTTTTGTTTATTTGACTTCCCTTTAGAATGACAGCTGTGTCAGTGCAGTGTCTTTTACTGTTTTGTAACTCCAACAGCAAGACTAGGACAAGGAAAGCACTGCACATTTAACAAATGTTGAGTAAATATGTGCAAGTAGTATTTCTTCATACCTTCGAATAAATTAACAGTGTATAAAAATCCAGTCATATGTCTGTTTTCATTTGTAGCTTTAGAAATAACTGCGTGTATTTTTTGTATAATGTTAATATGTATTCGTACTTACTCATTCTCCAGTTCATCTAACTATATTTAAGGGGAAATAAATACATTACTTGGAATTAGAATGTTGTATTTCTGTCTTTTTAGTTATTTATACTATTCAGGGAACAGTGTTTCAATGCAGTGTTCTGTCCCCTTTTTTTCCCACTTGTACTTTTAAGTTTGAAAGCCTCACAAGTTGAATTCAAGCAAGGAACATAAAAGTTTGAGTTTTGATTTTATTACTTTACTGTTTCTCACTCTTTTGCAAGATACCTTCATCAGTTAGTTAACAGGGTACTAGGAAGAGATCTCATCAAAAGGAAGAGTAAGTGATTCACTATCATCCCCTGGTATCCCAGTCTGACCTCTCCCTGACTTAACTTTGGCGTTTACTATTCTGAGTTTGGGAGTAATATTAACCAAGTATGTGATCAGATTTGTTCCATAAATATTGTGCTTAAATTGATTCTTACCTGTCCCTAGAAATGAAGTTTTAAAATGAGAATATAGCACTTAATAAGCAACATTGTTTGTTGAAAATTAATTTGATTTTTTTCTTATAGATCCTTTATAAATCTAGGAGAAGATATATGACAAAGAAACCCATGTACTTTATTTTACAGAGTAACAGACTAGCTAGAGACAATGAATTAAGAGAAAATGACAAAGAACAGCTCCGAGCAATTTGTACACGAGACCCTCTGTCTGAAATCACTGAGCAAGAGAAAGATTTTCTGTGGAGGAACAGGTATGTGTTAAGATGGAGGTTGTTTTTTCTTTATTGTAGAAGAAAAACTGACTTTGGTAGCACATGACATATTTTTACCATGCCTAGTGTGATATATAAAGCATAATTGATTTTTATTGCCTTTCTTAAAACTATGGATATAGATTTATATTTCTAGAAAAATGTGCTATGTGGATACTTACATCATTCATTGAAAGTTTTTAGTTTTTCCCGGTACTGGGGATTGAACCCAGAGCCTTCAGACCCAGCTACATCCTAACCATTTTTATATTTTGTTTTGGGACAAGAGTCTGGCTCAGTTTCCGGGACTGGGCTGCAATTTGCAGTCCTCTTGCCTCATCCTCCCAAAGTGCTGGTGTTACAGACCTATGTCATGACACCCACTTTTGGCACTGGGAATTGAATCCTAAAGCCTTTGGCTTGCTGATTACTCATCACTAAACTAACCTCTAAAATTCTATTAGGACTTTCTTTGGATTTTTAAAAATAAAATTCAAGGAAAAAGCCCCATGTAATTCTAGACCAATTAGTAATCATTTTGTTGGTGAAAATTTTATAATTTGCTGGAGTTGTCTTCCATTTTTCTTAAACTTCCTCAAAATGATACCGTAATGCATTATTTTCAGTTGGACAAAAATTATCCTGCTACTTGTAACTAACTGTATATTTCATGGAGCAGTTTCAATACATTTCTGCAGAAAGTCCACTAAAACATGTTTTGCCCAGTAACCTCAGTAGAAATCATGACTCTGTGGTTCCAGTTGCATAACCATCTGATCAACCTAAAGAGAGGCATAATGAGTATTCAGAATTTTTCTTAACTGTCAACTGAATTTAAGTATTTATTCTCCACTTGGATTTCCTTTTATTTTCTTTGCCATGAATACTTAACTCTAAGTATATATGTAGATAATAATACACAGCTATATTGTTAAGTACTGATTTTATTTTTTTTAAAAGCTAGTAATGATAAGAACAGGGGAATTTCTCAAAGAATACATAAATGAAGTTAGGCCTCTAGGTCTTTTGAATAACATGGAAGTGTTTTTTTTTCTTTGTCTTTCCAACAGACACTATTGTGTAACTATCCCTGAAATTCTACCCAAATTGCTTCTGTCCGTTAAATGGAATTCTAGAGATGAAGTAGCTCAGGTAAACGCATGACTCAGATTCCTGAATAAACATTGTACAAAACTAATACGTCACCCAAATCGTTTTCTCTCAGAAAATGTGCATAAATTTAAGAGGTAAAGTAGACTGTTAATTGTGGTAATACAGTATAAAAAAATGCCATTCACATCCTTTCTACAGATAAAACTCATTAGAACTATACATCTTAAGGGTTTTTTAAATCTACTTTTAAAATCAGAAGTAAAAAATCAGAGTTCATTCACAACTGTCCTTGCTTCATAAATGTGACTTTTTTCTTTTCATACACAGATGTACTGCTTAGTCAAAGATTGGCCCCCAATCAAACCTGAGCAGGCAATGGAGCTTCTGGACTGTAACTACCCAGACCCTATGGTTCGAGGTTTTGCTGTTCGATGCTTGGAAAAATACTTGACAGATGACAAACTTTCTCAGTACCTAATCCAGCTAGTACAGGTAAATAACGTAAAATAGAAAATAGTGTTTCATTCCAAATATATGTAATTTCCAAGACTTCAGGAGTTGTATGCTTTTTTAAAAAATGCATTTTATTACCAGTAGTATCTACTTTGTTTCTTAAATTTTTCTTTACATTCAGCCATGCAGAAATGGACACTAATTTATTTGAGTTTTTGTTCTTTTAATCAACCAGGTCCTAAAATATGAGCAATATTTGGATAATCTGCTTGTGAGATTTTTACTCAAGAAAGCATTAACAAATCAAAGGATTGGACACTTTTTCTTTTGGCATTTAAAGTAAGCAAATAATCTCCCCCACTAAATTCTTTAGGTATATATACTGTATGTCACTTTCTTAATAAATGTACAAATATATATTATGTACTTTGTTTTAGTTTGGCTAAAATAGTTTTCCATATTGAAGATATATTGCAACTGGGCATGGTGGTGCACTTCTGTAATCCCAGCACTTGGGAGGCTGAGGCAGGAGGGTTGCTACAAGTTCAAGGCCAACCTGGGCCACATAGTGAGTTCAAAGCCAGCCTAAACTGTATGACAAGAACCTGTATCAAAAAACAAATATATAAACTTCTGTTTTTTTCCCTCTTTGAAATTAAATATGAAGTAAAAGTCAAAACTGAATTTTAACACCTGTGAACCCAGAACTTGGGAGACTAAGATGGGGGATCGCCAAGAGTTTGAGGCCAACCAGGACTACATAGTGAATCCTTATCTCACAAAATTAACCTGAATTTTACATGTGAATGAGAGCTGAAAGAAATATTTTTAAGGGTTTGCTTTGACTTTTAAGCTAAGTAAAAATTCTCTAGGCATAAATTAATGTTACTGTAGGTCTCACCATATTTATAGATTAAAATATCCAATATAAACAAAAATCTTAACCTTGGAATTCAGAACAATAACAGCAAAATCCTGTTTCCTACCAGAAAACATGCCAGTTAAGAAGAATAATATTTTGTAGAATGAGGTATACCTCGTACCTCACCAGAGGTCATAAACCATGTAGAAATTCAGAAATGGTTTGTGGATAATAGGAGTTTTTAAATTTTGGCATTAAAAATGACAGCTAGAAGCTAGATTCAAAATAAATTCAGACATAGTAGAGTATGAAGATATGTGTCAAGGAGTATTCATCAAGCTCTTTGCTCCCTTCTTACATGTTTTACTTTTCTCTATCCAGTTTCCTTTTTTCATATTTTTGTACTGTTAGTGAATAAAAGCATAGTTAGAATAAATTAGTTGTCTGTTATATTTACATGTCCAGGAACTACCTTATTTATTTTCTTCTAAATGGTAGGTTTTGAATCATTTTATTCTTAATATGATTGCAGCATTTAATGGATTTTTAAAATGGATTTTCTCATTTTCTTTAGAAAGATTTTATAAACACACATATATGTTTATATAGGTATGTATTTCTGTGTATATGTATATACATATATCTATGTTTAAATCTTTCACTATTCTTTTAGATCTGAGATGCACAATAAGACAGTTAGTCAAAGATTTGGTCTGCTTTTGGAGTCCTATTGCCGCGCCTGTGGGATGTATCTGAAGCACCTGAATAGGCAAGTTGAGGCTATGGAAAAGCTCATCAACTTAACTGACATTCTCAAACAGGAGAAGAAGGATGAGACACAAAAGGTGTGTGACTGTGTGACTGTTCAATTCGTTTTTGAGACTCTTTTCATTGCCATGGGAGGGGGTTGTTTAGAAGCCCAGTATATGTCCAGAGTACAGTTCTTGGACTGAAGCTTATTAAGATTTGGACCCAGGTTCCACTGAATTCGAGTGCAGCTGTGTAATGTCAGATACATTGTTTTGCACTTAAGATTCAGTGTCTTACCTGTAAAGATGAGGATATTTTCACCACACAGTAAATTGTTGTGAAAGCTAAATTAGGTGAACTGTGTGAAGTACCTAGCGTAGCTCCTAGAGCATGAGATGCCCCGTAAAGATAAGTACCTATACCTCCTTCTTTCTTGTTTATATAGCTCTTAAATATTTAAAATGATTCTTTTCTTATTCATTCATTGTCTTAGTAGTCACCCTGGAAACAAGTGGAAAGAGGTGAACTTTTTACATTTCTAAGTTGAAAATGGACTCACAATCACTCAGTAAATATATCACACACTCTAATCATCTGCATTCTAGCTAAGCCATATGAAATGTAAAGTTTTTTCAAGATTTTTTTTGCTATTCCCTATCCTTTATTCCATCTAATCTACCACATCCTAAATTTAACACACTCTAAAGTGAAAAGTAAGATTGTTTCTCACCCTGGTGAAATGGGAGGGAAGAAATGATGCTCATTTTCCATCATCTTCATTAACACTATTCAAAGGAAAAAGTAACTTTAGAACAAAACTACTGCATTAACCTAAAATAAGTTGCTCCATTAATCTTAATATCATGCAGTCAGCATGTGACTGAATTGGTTTCATTGAAGTTGTGGTAAATAAATTCAAATATGGAATACTAGAAAAAGTACTATTACTCATGCTGGAATAAATGGGCAGCAGGGTAGTAGGCTGCTTCAAAAGAATAAAATTTATTGCATTTGTAGTGCACGTGAACGAGGAAAAAAGTATTAGATATATTTGTAAACAGATGCATATTTTGTGCTAATTTTTGAATCCAAATCAGCTATGATAAAATGGCTTAATTAGAAACATGAAATTTATTACTGGTGTCATTATTAGTTTAAATGAGATTGTGGTAAGGAACACAAAGACAGTTACTTTGAGTGGTTTTGTGTTTTATCATAATGATAAAGTGTGTGAAGCACTGTGCTGACACTACAGTTGACAGCGATGAAAGAAGTATCTTTACATGGATAAGAGCTACCTAGTCAGTGATGAATAGATTTCCTAGCTATTAACTTACATGTAGTAAAAAGAAAAAACCTCATTATGAAAATGCCATCATGAAAATTAATTTATTATCTATCTCTGATTCTAACTTTTTTTAATACTCATGTTCTATATTTTAAATAGATTGAAATTTCCTGTAATAAAATGCCAGCTGCTGCTTGGTAGCTTAGCTGTCTAGTCTCTGTCTTGAGCTCATTAAAAAGGTATATTTTACCATACATGGTGGCACCCACCTGTAATCCCAGCATTGGGGCGGCTGAGGCAGGAAGATCATCATTAGTTTGAGGCCAGCCTGGGCTACATGGTGAGTTCAAGGCCAGCCTGAACTTCATAGTGAGACCCTGCCTCAAAACAAAACAAACAAACAAACAAACAAACACTTCTTTGTGGCTACAAACAAGATACAGTGTGAGATCTATGCAGCAAATATTTTTATAGGTTTTCCCAACAGCTTCTTTTAGCCTTACTAGACCTTTTTTACCCAATAGAGAGCATACATAAACTGTTTTATACAAAGCCAAGAAACAGAAATACTAAACTAAGATAACATGATCGCTCCAGTTTTTCCTCTAGAACAAAGATGAGCAGTTGTTTCTTAAAGGGCTAAATGTAAATATTTTAGATGTTGCAGGCCATGTGGTCTTTACTATTCAACTCTGCTATCCTAGGGTGAAAGCAGCTAGTACACGGTGAATAGGAATGGCTGTGTTCTAAGGCAACTTGATTTACAGAAACTGACAGCTGACCTGCAAGCCAGGGTTCACCACCTCTGCTCCAGGGACAGAGCATTGCTTCTGTCAACAAGTACAGTTCATTTTCTCACAGGAAGGTCGCTGCTGCCTCTCTTCCTCTCTCTCTGCATTGGGCTGCTCTGTCTCATACAAACCCTCCTCCTTAGAATGCAGCCAGTTCAAGGGTTCAGAGACTACACAGTACTGAGTTTTCAGTGTGTGAGAGATTAGCAGTTATTTCTACCTTTAGTGAAGTCAATTTCTAATTTTGATTATGTTTTTTTATCAGGTACAGATGAAGTTTTTAGTTGAGCAAATGAGGCAACCAGATTTCATGGATGCACTACAGGGCTTTCTGTCCCCTCTAAACCCTGCTCATCAACTGGGAAATCTCAGGTAAGGTACTTTCCTGGGAGCTTTATGGTTTTGTTTAAATAAGAACTTCTGTGGATAAAATATTGAGAAGAATCAAAACGTCCTATGTGATAGTCCCATTGTCTGTGTTTCCCTTTTCCATTCTCCTACCATGCAGAATAGGAATAGTAAAAGGGCCTTAAATTATAAATGCATTTATTCAGAATGAGTTTTTATTACTTTAATAAGAGTTTAAAACCTTCAATGGTTGAACTGTTTGTGGCGTATGGAGTATAATACATGTTGCTGAACATTCATGATTATATAGAGGTGTTAAAGCTTAATATTCCTGTAGTACTCCCTAGAAATGAATTTATAGATAAAAGTTGAATTAAAATTTTTATACTACTTTTTTGATAGATAATAAGAAACAGTGAGATCTTTTGCAAATGGGAAAGAAACCAAAATCCAGAAGGAGTAGAGGAAAAGGGGAAGTAAAAAAGGATAAAGATGTGTTATGTACATGTGCCATCTCCTCACAATGAATATAATCATGATCTTCTGCAAACATGTACTAATAAAAATTTTTTAAATATTTTAAATTTTATAACATGTTTAAAACTGTTAAGTAAAGTAAATTTGAGGATACAAAGAGTAACAAAGCTGAGGTACCTAGTAAAGTTTTTAACTATTTTAAAGGCTTGAAGAGTGTCGAATTATGTCTTCTGCAAAAAGGCCACTGTGGTTGAATTGGGAGAACCCAGACATCATGTCAGAGTTACTGTTTCAGAACAATGAGATCATCTTTAAAAATGGGGATGGTAAGGAAGAGTATTAATGAGCTTATAATATATGAATTTAGTTACCTTTTTATACACAGGATATTTATGAACCATGAAAACTGTTGAAAGCCATTTAAGGAATACACATTTGATAAAATGCAGACTAGTAAGTAGATGTCTTAACCTTTGCAATACACATGTGAAGAAATTCAGGAACTGTAACCTCAGAATAAGCCATTTTGGTTTGCTGATGACTTTGAACTTTGGGACACTTGGAGAACAGCAAGCAGGCAGGCTTTCTCTTCTATCTCCTCATCTGCCTAAAGGTGGATCCTCCAAAAGGACTGACATGTCATGAACCTAACAATTCTTAACGTTAACTTTGTTTCTTTTAACTGATTATGCATGTGTAGGGGAGCAAAAAATGTCTTCCCTCTACTCTTCTAGGTTCTTTGGCTAAGCTACAAATTAGTTTGACCTAAGACAAACAAACAGGAAAGAACATCTATATTTAATTACATATCTATGCATGGGGAGTCTCATAATGCTCAAAGAAAGGTCAGTTGATTGAAGTTACATAGCATCCTGAGTTACAGGAAAGAGTAAGGGCTTGGGGCTTTTGAGGGAGGGGGTGATACAGTTATGGGAAGGTAAGAGGAGCAAAGATAGGATGAATAAAGGTTGTCTTGATATGCAGTTAAAAAAAACCTCTCAGAATATAAACGCTGTCTCAGAGAAACCCTCAGAAGAAGTAAGTAGTCTTTCTAGGCCTTGTACAACCTTCAGTTGATCTTCCCTGGTTGAGGTGGCGTTTCCTGAACTCCTGAATCGAAAGTGATGAAGTTAGTTTCTGTTTTTTGCTTAACTATCATTTACATGCAAGGCGTGAATATCCAGTCATTCCTTAAATAACTATGTGCTAGGTCCTGGGTTATAGTAATAAAATAGGATCCCTGCTTTCTTGGACCTTACAGTCTAATAGGGAAAAGGACATTAAACGAATAATTTATAAAACAAGTTACATTCATGTACAAAGAAAAATATAGCCTGCTAAGAAGCTATGTAAAACAGGGCTGTAATTTATGTGGAGAACAGACTGCGGGGGAGAGGGAAAGATCACCAGTGGCTTTCCATTGTGAAATGACAGCTCAACAGTGAATTCTGTTGATGTGACTACTTTAACACACACAGTAAAATTTAAAGATTCAGCAAAACAAATACTTGAAGTATGCATAACACTTTATGAAGTATTTATTCATCTTTCATACACAAGTCTTTGCCAGTACTGTAGAAGTGAGTTAAACAATCAAAATATTGTTGTCTTCCTTATTATTCTGAAGAGTAAATATAGCTCTGTTTTTTCCAATTTGAAAACAGTGTGATGGCTTGATCCTGTAATCTGTATCTATAGTGTTAAGTGCTGATACATGTTATTTGAATTTCAGATTTACGGCAAGATATGCTAACGCTTCAGATTATTCGCATAATGGAAAATATCTGGCAAAATCAAGGTCTTGATCTTCGGTAGGTAATCAGTAAAGCAACCTGTTGTGGACAGTTAGACTGAAATAAAGCTATTAATAAATAAGTATAAAACCACATAGAGACATAGATCTATAAGGAAATATTGTAGTAATTAACAGTTGATTACAAAATGATATTTTTCATTTGCCCTCTTTCTTGGCTTAGAAAGAGATTTGAGCTAAGTCAGAAGAGGTATCTTTAATTCACCAGGGAACATTCTTTAGTTGCCTTTGGGGTGTCACTGTTAGAAATAGGACATAAGAGACACCCTTTTTTCAGTGTTACAAAGCTGTTTTTATTCAGAAGAGTTTAAAAGCCAGCATTGTAACAGAAATTTTCTGATTCTGAAGCTTTATCAATCCTCTAATCTTCAATTTTGTAGCAAAATTTATGAAACCAACTAAAATTACCAGTTTGCTAGTTTTTGTCCAGCTTGCCACAGTAATCAGTGTATCTCCTAAATTTTCTGTCCTGCTTCATCTTCTAGTAGTTAACACTTCCAGTAGTTTTTTCTTCTCTTTCTCTTTGGAAATCCTAAGTCCTCTCTAAAACTACTTTTATCTGTAACTGGGCATGATGGAAGTCCACCCGCAGCAAGAAGATAGATTAGGTAAAAATAGCAAGTAGTACCAGATACGTGCTTACTTGTATGGCTTATAAGAGGTTAAGAATAGCTGGTATATAGAAAGATTCAGTGACACATAAAGAAAATGGGTATTTCGAGTAACAAAGGGCACAAAATTAAGTCATCAGTTTTAAATTCTTAATTCTGAATTTAAATTCTGAATTCACTGGTTGATCTCTGCTGCTTTGCACAGATGATGTTTTCTTTTTCAGCAGGATTTTCTGTGTCATGAGAAACCCACATCCTGCTAGTACCAGCGCTTCCAGAGGAGTAGCATGTAAAACATATTGCAGAACTAGAAACAGTAAAGGGTTTAGCTAAATAACTCTGGTAGTCATGATACTTAATTATGAACTAGAGACTACAAAAAAAGAATATTACGAGCAACTTCATTGGCTGTGTCAGTTTTAAAATATTTTAAGTAAATTTAATTTCTTTTTCAGCAAAAAACAATTTCAACAGTCATATCAGCATTTTTATTTATCCTTACCAAATTACAATTCAAAATATAATTTATAATTATATAAAATATATTTATATGGCAAAATGTAATTCAGATTTAGGTTAATTATAACTGCTTGCTTTTTATGTAAGATTTATAGAAAAATTTAACTATAAGAATACTCAGCAGGAATAAAATAAAAACATGAAATAAGAGAAAATGAGCTGGAATACAACCTTAACAAATGTCTGTATTTCCCAGGGCAGTTCAGGAAGAAATTCTATCAGAAAAATGGTCAAGGGTGTAAGAGGCCCAAAGTAAGTGATTTCACAGAACAAACAAGGGAGAGATTCACAAGCAATTTGTAATGCCAGGTGTCCTAAAGGTTTTAGAAAGCAAGAGCTGTGCTATTCATGGTTAGCTTTAAAAATGAATTTATAGTAGAATAATAGGCATACAAGCTAGGCTGCAGGAAATTAAAGAGAGAAAACAAAAATAAGTATATACGTTTTTAGGAACGTAAGTAAAAGAAAGGTAGAAAAAATGGACAATAACATGAGGAAAAGGAAGAAAAACTACATTTTGAGTACTTTGTGCAATTTAGATGCCTTTTTTCACTGTCATTTTTAGTCTTCATGTCTATCCTTAACTGTGTACTGTTTAATTTTTTAATTTAATATTTGATGTAGTAAAATATGTACCTTAAAAAGCACTTCAGCTGCATCCCACAGTGTGATGATTATATTGAGGAAAAGCATTTATGAGATTCTCTGAGTTATGAGCTAAACTAGCTGCTTTTTTCATTGAATACCATTTTTATTTTAATAATAATAGACGAGCTATGGTTATTCACACATGAGTTCTTGGCAGACAGTTTCTTGGAAAAAGACCAGTCTCTTCAAGGAAAACAACTGTGACAATATTTGTTGCCAACAATAAAATTTGACCTTTCCAGCAAACATTAGAATTTTGGAAGACTTGTAGCTGTATTGAACTTAAAAGTCCTAAAGGCTTTTCTGATGAAACTGGTGATAGTATTAATAGTTGTGGCTTTTTATTATGGTACAATGAAAATATAGATTGGTTACCAAAAAGCATATATGAAGCCAGGCATGGTAGCACACACCTGTAATCCCAGCACTTGGGAGGCTGAAGCAGGAGGATTGCTGCAAGTTCAAGCCAGCCTGTGCCAAATAGTGAGTTCAAGGCCAGCCTGTACTACATAGTGAGACCCTGTCTCAAAAAAAGTCAGTAAAATAAAATAAAATAGCATATATGAAAATCCAAAAGACTATAAACCTAGACATTAGAAATTTTTGAAAAAATATGAGTCCTCACGAAATGATTTTTTATGTGAGATTTTTGTTTCATAAAAGATGTTATATAGCAGAGTAGCTTGTTTTAAATGAATTAAGTATTTAATCTTTATTTTCTTTGTTCTAACTTCTAATATCATTAGATGTAATCCTTGTAAATAAAAGCTTTTTTAGGATCCTCAGTAATTTCTATAAAAGTCCCAAGACCAAAAGTTTGAGAACTGCTGCCCTAACATTTCATTCAGATGTGTACTAAGGGGCTGGGGATTTAGCTCAGCCGCATAAGCACCAGCTTGGCAAGTGCAGGGTCATGAGTTCAATCCCCAGGACCACAAAAAAAAAAAGATGTCAATTAAAACATCCTTAAATTCATCTACATTTTTAAAGTCATCAGTGTTTATATTTTTATTGCTGTAATTTTCTTAATGCTTTTCAGACGTACAATTGAAAGTTCTATAATCAATGGTAGATAATTTTGAGGATTTTTCTAAGAGTATGTTTGTCACGTTATAGAAAAGAACATTAGCTTAAGACAGTAAAGATAGACCTGACAGATTTCCAGATAGAATACTCATGGTTTAGGCTGTGAAGAAGTTCGGAGTTAAAGCCCCCCGCTGTGAACGTGTCGCTCCTCTTTCAGAATGCTGCCTTACGGTTGTCTCTCGATTGGTGACTGTGTAGGACTGATCGAGGTGGTGAGAAACTCTCACACTATCATGCAGATTCAGTGCAAAGGCGGCCTGAAAGGTGCCCTGCAGTTCAACAGCCACACACTGCACCAGTGGCTCAAAGACAAGAACAAAGGAGAAATGTGAGTTCACCAGTCTCTCTTCCCTGTAAGGTGTGTTGGGTGAGTCAGACCGTGGTTGCGCACGCCGGAAAAAATGATTTTGCTCACTTTGGAAAAAAATATCCTCAACATTTGAAATGTTTGAGGTTATTTTTAAATGATCAGAATTACTTAAATTTGATAAAATTCTGCACATTCAACTTGTATACCTAAAATGTTCTTACTGCTTGTTTTTTTTTAAATTGTACATTCAAACTTTTAATTCTTCAATAAAATTATTAATTTTTTTCAGTACTAGACATGGAACCCTACTGAGCTGTATCCCCAGCCCCTTTTTGTTCAGTGGGGTCTTGCTAAGTCACTAATTTGCCCAGGCTGGGCTTGAATTTAAGATCCTCCTGCCTCAGCCTCCCATAGTACTGAGATTATAGGTACACACCATCATAGCCAACTAAAAACAAATATTAATTTTAATGATCCAAGTATTTTTCCACTATGACAAGAATCATGCTTTGGTCAAGAAATATCTAGAAATTTCCCTAGAAATCCTTCACAACTTAAGAATCTCAAATTCTTCAGATTTTGGACATAATTCTTTGTCTGTTGTAATTATTTTCATTGTTTTAATAGAAACTTCTACCACCTTTTTCCAGTGTGGCCTAGTTCATACGACTGATGAGGTGTTTATTTCTTCATTGCAGATATGATGCAGCCATTGATCTGTTTACACGGTCATGTGCTGGATACTGCGTAGCTACCTTCATTTTGGGAATTGGAGACCGTCACAACAGTAACATCATGGTGAAAGATGATGGACAAGTAATGGCTTTTCTTTTTAAAGTATTTTAGTGTTCTTAATTATTAATTCAAGGAAGTTAAGTCTGATGTTTCAAGCTATAACATAATTTCTTATTTTTAAAAGCTGTTTCATATAGATTTTGGACACTTTTTGGATCACAAGAAGAAAAAATTTGGTTATAAACGAGAACGTGTGCCATTTGTTTTGACCCAAGATTTCTTAATAGTGATAAGCAAAGGGGCCCAAGAATGTACAAAGACCAGAGAATTTGAAAGGTAAGCTCAAGAAATTAAAATACAAAATAAGGAGTTCTCTCTGTAATGTCAGAAACAATTGATATTTTTAAGCAGTTTACGGTAATAGATGTTATTTAGCAAAAACTGAGTGTTTTAGTTTTTGTATTTAGTTATTTTAAGGAAAATGGAAATAAAGACTCATTATTGAGTTAATAATCAAGCCCTAAAAAGTTATCCTTAATAACACTTTAAAAGTTTTTTATTTACTGCTGTTTAGATAATTAGACTCTGCCTTTTCTGTCTTCGCAAATAATGTATAGTGCTTAAAACAACATTTTACAGTCATTTAACTCCAAAAGTAACCGGCTGTAATTACCATGCTTATTCCAGAATTTTTAATATTACTTGACAATACATAATTAATCTATTTTAAAATTTGAAGTACTTTCATAAAATTCTGTTCTATCTCCTACTCAGTCTTCTGACTATAGCTGAAGCTCTAAAGTCTTTAATATGGACCACGCCATATATTTAATCATATTTAATAAATAGTAAATCCCTAATGTGTGCATGTGCTTGTGATAAAGCAGTAAACAAAGTTTTTTAATGGAGCTTGCATTCAGGTGGGGTAAAGGAAATAGAGAAATGTTGGCTAGGGAAATGGGGAGAGAATAGTACTGCTTTTTTTTATAGGTTTGTCCAAGTAAGCCTCTGAATTGTGTGACATTCAAGCAGAGACCTCATGTCAGTACCATTTGCTCCATACTGACCAGATTGTTCTTGCCACTTATAGGTTTCAGGAGATGTGTTACAAGGCGTATCTAGCTATTCGGCAGCATGCTAATCTCTTCATAAATCTTTTCTCAATGATGCTTGGCTCTGGAATGCCAGAACTACAATCTTTTGATGACATTGCATATATTCGAAAGACCCTAGCCTTAGATAAAACTGAGCAAGAGGCTTTGGAATATTTCATGAAACAAATGAATGATGCACATCATGGTGGCTGGACAACAAAAATGGATTGGATCTTCCACACAATTAAGCAGCATGCATTGAACTGAAGTGATAAGTGAGAAACTGAAAGCCCAATATCTGGATTCTACACTGCACTGTTAATAACTGACAGCAGGCAAAGACTGATTGCATAGGAATTGCACAATCCATGAACAGCATTAGAATTTACAGCAAGAAACAGAAATAAAACACTATCTAATTTAAATAATGTAAATGCAAACAGGGTTTGATAGCACTAAACTAGTTCATTTCAAAGTTAAGCTTTAGAATAATGCGCAATTTCATGTTATGCCTTAAGTCCAAAAAAAGGTAAACTTTGAAGATTGTTTGTATCTTTTTTTAAGAAACAAAACAAAACAAAACCCCCAAAACAAATAGAAATGATGGAGAAGAAAAAAGAATGATGTTCTGTGTGTCCTGCAAATGTTCTATGTTTTGAAATGTGGATACAACCAAGCTGTTACTGCATTAGGTCTAAGTAAATGAGTTTATGTTAAATTGCATAAGATTGGAAAAGAATGAAATTTTTTTTAAACTTTCCCATTGCTGTTCAATTAACAGTTTGAAGTGGGTTTTTGACTCCTTGTTTAATGAAGAAAAATGCTTGGGGTGGAAGGGACTCTTGAGATTTCACCAGAGACTTTTTCTTTTTAATAAATCAAATCTTTTGATTATATGGGGTCTTATCTGCAAATTTTAGAAGCAGTCACAAATGAGACCTGTTAACACATGGTGTTTTTGTTGGATTTTTTGTTGTTGTTGGTTTGTTGCTGTTACTGTTTTCTGACAGTATTGACAAGATCTGACTCTTGATTTTCTAGGGAAATTCTGGGCTCCCACAAACTAAAATAATCATCTGAGAAAAAAGAATGAGCAGGAATAGTTCTTGTTCCACAGTTGTACAGTATTCACCTTAAATTGATTTTTTTTCTCCTTTTGCAATTGAACTGAATACATTTTTTCATGCATGTTTTCCAGAAAATAGAAGTGAGTATTAATGTTATTAAAAAGATTATTTTTTTTATTAAAGGCTATTTATATTATAGAAACTATCATTAATATATTCTTTATTTACATAATCTGTCCCATAGTCATGCATTGTTTTGCACCCAAATTTTTTATTGTTTGTAGCAGCATGATTAGCTTTCCTCTTGTCTATAGATGAGGCTGAAGCACTATCCCATATATACCAGTACCCAGTGTATAACGACTTACAGGAAGCAGATTGAACTCTGTCATCTTTTCCTTTCTGTCTATTTTCACATGATTCCCTGATCTTCCATCCTTTTTTAGTTGGAATGGCTCAATCATGTGAAATTTATTACCAAATTACACAATTTATACTATCATCCTGACTGCTTAAACCCCTCTACCGAGACCTGCTCACAAATAGTACTTTATAATATTGGAGAATAGAAACCATGAACTTTTAGTTTTTAAAGCTATTTATCCATATTTCAATATTAAAAGGACATTAAATCATTTTCAGATCATATCCCATTTCCCAAGTGGTCAGGTCTCATTCCAACCTCATCAAATCCCATTTGAGCACAGAACACATTCTTAAACATTTTGAAAAATACTCACCCAAGATGTAGGAGCTAGTAGTCATCATTCTAGGATCTGATATTTTATTCAGTATTTTAAATGAATGACTAATGTGCTAAGAAGTAGCTTTAGCAGATTCCCAGGTGCCACACCAAAAAAGAATAAAGTGCAATAATTTACTGACAGTTTTCTAGATTAGGCATATTATTGGAGAACAACCTTTTATTATAAAGAGTGCACATTGTATAATCTAGTAAAACAGCATCACTTTAAAAATATTCATCTATGAAATCAGATACCTATAGAAGTCTTGAATAGTGAACAAGGGACTCTAATGCAAATACTCTTAATATCTGGCTATTTTAGAGCCCTTAAAGGGCATAATTAATGAAGATTTAGATACTTCACTAAAGCATGTATATAAAGCCACCATGAAAAAAAAAATTGAAGATTAGGGGAACTTATTTCTGTAAACTGTCTTGAAATAGTTATGCAGAATTTAATCCCTTGTTTTAAGTTGGAAGCCAGATAGACTCTTCTGCTAATAAAGGTTTCGTTATTTAAACAATTAACATTTTGTGTTATTTAGATATATGCAGTATACTAACATCCCAGCCTTTTCTGTATCAGGGATTGATTAGTAGAAAACTCAGCACAAATGGTACAGATCTGCAAGTTTGATGGTGGAAACTGAAGAATTAATAGAACTGTGTTTTACTCAAGTGCCAAAAAAGCCTTGAGCCTCCATGCACAAAATCTGTACAGGTTTTGCGTTTCTTTCACATTAGTTCAGATAGTTGCCCTCCTTCTATTCCCCTAGGACCTCTTCACCATTAAAACACACAAGCCACATAGCTTATTTCATTACATATGTTTATTTTTAAGTTATTACAACCAAATTAATTTGATTTGGAGAAACATAGATAAATTCTGTAAAGAATATAGATTAAGTGATCTAAGCAACAAAGGAGGACAGATAGTGTTCAGAAAGGCACAGACCAAAATTGGAATGGAAAGCTACATGGGGTGACTAAGACCTGTTTCAAGTCTGTGATGATACAGCCACTTCCAGGTACTTGAGAATCAGACGTCAGCTGATGTAGCTGGCCCTGTTTGTCATCAACCATGATGTAGTTGACTATTGGCTCTACAGTTTCATTACTTGAGAAATATTCCTTCAGTAATTAGTTTGGAGGGAAAAATCATATCTAAAGAAAAAAGCCTAGCTTAAAATACAGTGTAGCAAGAAAATGGTCAACTGTTTAAAAATCATTTAACTTTTTACCATATTCTCAGCTATATGAAAGCGTTCATTTTGATTATTTTTAGACTACTGTTAATTTGAAATCTGTCAATTTTATTGTGAAATTTGGGGTTTTTTTAAAAAAAATAAGATGTTTCTATTTGGATTTTTTAAAAGAAGAATGGAATTTGGTTGGTATTTTATGATAGAACCTAAGCTTTTTCTGGTTCTGAGTGTCCTATGTAAAACTTAGTGTCAGAGTAATTAAGGTTTTCCCTTTATTTTACTTTATATTACAATCTCATTAGGAAATGGGAAACTGGTGAATATATAATGAATTGTAAAATATTTTAATGTGTAACTTTCAACTGTGAAACTATGACTATTGAAATTTTGATGAAAACAGCTGCTGATAAAGTATTTTGTGTAAAGCGTAGTTCTTATTAATTAGGAAATGATCGTTTGATTAGATTGTGTATACCCTCTTGGATTTTATTTTAAATGGATGGATTTTTGCATAGGTAAAACACAGTCCATCTGTGTTCTTTTTCCATCAAAATCTGACTGATTTGGCATTATTTAAAAAAAATGTGAGCAGCCTGTCTTACAGGCATGATGGAAACTTCACAGCACATAAACTTGGATTTATTTTTTACATAATGATTTTGTATATCTGTTTAATTCATATTTTGATCAGTAACCCCTGCTTGCCAACTTTTCAAAGAAATTTACTTTCTAGCAGTATGTTCAAGCTAGTACGTTAACTTTTTCTGAATATTATAAGTTCCTTTTCTGTGTCTACACAAACTGTAGACGTGGGCTGGACCCACAAACTTGAAGTCCACCTTAAAAAATTATCTTGATGTCCAAGATATCACTAAAATAATTCAGTTTTAAAACAGTTTATGGTGTTAATAGATGGTGGTGCTTCTATTTAAGACAACTTTCATACTTCAGATGTTTTCGAGCTTAAGGGAGTATGAAGGAGGGGACAGAACAGGGAGGGGTTCTTTGAATGAACTGCATTCTTTATGTCCATCCTTCTCAGATGGGGCACATCTAAGGGAAGGCTGGAAGTTGTGAATATATATTGTTCATACTATGAGGAAATTAACTCTGCATCAAGGATGGGTTGTGAAGGCTGAACTATACAATTCAGCACTGACGGCATCCTCAAATAATAATTCTTGGTAAAACGATATTACAGCTGGGCTGTTTTTCTTAAAGTACAAACAAAACCATTTTAATTAATACATTAAAATTGTAAATACATCTTTATGTGCCATGGTCTGGGAAGGTTTTCTCTTTTGTCACAAAAATTATTTCCACTTTCTGAAAAGATTATTAGGATTTCACTCAAGGTAGATATGGTCCCAATACAATTGGATTGGTAACTGTACCTTAGAAGGTTACGGGAGAACAGATGAGTTACAATTCAGTGCTTCAGGCTCTTACATGACAGAAATTTTTCCAAGCACTTTATTTTGGATTTACAAAGTCAAAGTTGGCATGTCTTCTTTTTAATGGTGCTGGAGATACTAATAAAATTTTTTTGGCTAAAATGTAATTATTGCTAGAGCCCTTTGGAAAAGACTGTAGTGTAGTGTGAGGAAGTTCATAGCACTGAGTTCTCAAATTTGGCATTTAAAATCCATTTATTCTCTTTTCTCCGTTACTAGTGTGTTTCGTATGTGTGTTTATGATTAATTTCTATTTGTGCACTCATTGCAAGTTCTAGTCAAGAGGAGTCTTTTATAAAAGATGTAAATGAATATTAAGGTTCTAAAATTCAGAAGAGTTTAGAATTCATCCAGAGTCTCCCAAGTTGGGATGTTAGTCTTTAAATAAACTTATTTATTTCATTCAAGTGTTCCACTTGATTAAAGTTTTGCACTTTCTTTTTATTAGTGCAGCACCATTCCTTTTGCTTAGTTTTAGGCGTGTTAAGAGTTTAGCCACATTAGTTAGCAGAAAGTGGCAGGTGTGAGTCATAATGATATTTTCTTACTTGTAATTTTTACACAAGTACATGTAAGAGTTTTAGTGGGGGAGGGGAAGTAAAATTAGTCCAGTGTATGTATGTATAGTATAGTTCAGTGTAGCTGAATTTTCACTGCCAACAGAATCCATTCTTCATGTTGGTAAGTACAGAAAAAATTTTTAAATACATTTTGTAAGCTAAGTGCAGTCTATCAATCTGCAGCCTCATTTAATCTGTCACTGCAATAATTTTGTGGCAAAATCGTATATATTTTTAAGTATTCTTATGTTTGTTGATCCTTCTAGGTTAGCAAGGAGACAAAAACCCTTCAGTGTTTCACATTAAAATGTCTTTAATACGACTAAACTCTTCATTCTTGTATGAATTTCTAAGTGTGGTCACCATCTACTAATTTCATTTTAAAAAGTTCTTTACCAGATTTATGTTCTAAGAGTAGTTGAAGAACTTGGCATTTATCAGATTTGTAGAAAAAAATATTTTTTGCTGTTGAGCTCACATTTTTTGTGCACTTAATGGTTTCAGTGCAATTCAGTCTTCAGACTTAATTTGGTTAAATAAAATCTAAAAGAACATGTCCTTTGGGACCTAACACTTTCATATCCTGGGGAGTGTAATACTACCAAAAGACTGCTGACACATCAATTGTTCATGTCAGAAGCTTGAACGAGGAGCTCTAACCAGCCTTTTCTTTAGCCCCATTAATTGTAGCAAGTCTATTTCTCTATATTCTGTTCATTCAATGAATTGAAGTCCTGTGGTATAATGCATTAGTTAAGGAAATTTGTTTTTGATATCCTCTATATGATGGCCCAAAAACTATTTGACACAGCAAGATGCATGTGTTACTATATTGAGAATATAGAATAATAGCACTAAATTTAAGACCTCTGCCGAGTCTTGCTCTTCCTAGCAAGAAGTTTGGCCTGTGACTGCACTTATTGTCTGTTTGTGCTCATTAGAACCTGTCAATGTCTGCTTTTCTTTAACTTTGCAGCCTGTAACATCACGCTGTTTATTAAAAAAAAAAAAAATTACCTCGACTTGTGTCCAAACTTAGTGTATTATGTAAAGACAAAGCTGTGATAATTCTATTTTTCCATTTCTCTAGAACAAAACTAGTATTGCAAATAATCAAAATTTAGCTGGATTTGTGTTCTTTTCAAAAATGACTAAGAGTATTTGTTTGAAAACCTAAAACAATTATGCCTTAAAAGCCAAATTTTCTGCCCTGGTAAAGTGATGAATATGAGAAAAATGTATGTTTAGATACTTTCTTTAAGCATAAAGAATTATCTGCTTGTATTTTATGCAGACATATATGAGTGTGAATTTTGTATATATGCATATAAGTAATTTAATCTTTTTTAAAGTCATTTGAGGGCCAGAGCCTAAAGAAGTTAGGCTAGAAGCAAACTGATTTTGCTTTCAGTTATCATTAAACATTGCTAAAGGTAAGTCTGAACACATCACTTTTGTTATTTGTTACTTTTATGCATTTAAGCATATCATTGATTAAATTTTATTGATACGCCAAATTATTTGGCGTATCAATAAAAAAGTAAATTGACATTGTTCCCTGAGTATAATTTCTTTCCTGAGATGAACCAAGTAGCAACTATCTGAATAGAAAACTAAAGTAATTGCAGCTTGTACTTTAGCTTGCATTTGTTAGAAGAAAAATCATATTGCTAAGATGTACTAGAAATAGAATGGCGATGTGCCTTTAAGAAAACTGTAGAATTTCCATTTGCAGAATAATTTAAAATGTACATGTATACATGTGTTTTATTACAGGAAAATCTCTAGCGTACAAAATAATCTACTACAACATTTAAGCAGCAACTTCTGAGCCATAAATAATATATATCACATTTAGCCAAAAGAATGGGAGAGTGGGCAGAAAGAGTCCGCTTTTCCAGCACCCTAGCTAGCCTTCCTGCTATGCCATGAAAAGTTCCAAATCTGACTATTGCAGCTCTGCACAAGATTTTTTTTTTCAGCTACTAGCAATTTTAAGTACCTCTACTAGATACCAGAAACTGTTTCATTTACCCCCACCTTGTGCTTTACAATAATGAAAGAAGAGACTATCCCCATGGTACAGATAAGAAAAGAGAGGTTCTGACAGATTAGCTGATTTGCCTAAGAATGTATGTCCAAAAACTTGTAATTATGGCCTACAGATTAAAATGAATCAACTCTGAGATGTGTTCTTTGCACATTAGAAAGAGAATGGAAGACCAAGATTGTTCGTAACCGGTCAGCATTGTTCTACTTAATACTCAGTTTGCTGATGTGTGGCTTGAAATTAATTACTAAAAGACACTAAACTGACTTAGAATCAAAGCTTGTGTTTTGATTATATCTACATATAAAGAACTTTAAAAGTCATTCTCCTGTCCAAGTTTTTTCGGTTTTGTTTTTTGGTAATAGACATTGAACCCAGGGCCATCACACTGAGCTAAATCCCTAGCCTGCCTATATGTATTTATTTGCTCACTTCTTTTGAAACAGGGCCTTACTAAGTTGCCCAAGCTTAATGCAAATTTAGGATTCTCCTACCTTGAGCTCCCAGAGCACTGGGATTATACACGTGCACCACCATGCCCCAGCTTTTTAGTGAAAGTATGAAGACACTGAGGTATATTGGAAAAATTAGACAAACTCTGTTCTCATATTTTCAGCTTAATTAATCTGAAAAGCACTTGCTGGGTCCTGTAATACCATCATTTAAAATAACCATGGTTGATTCATGCATTAAAGTACAGACAATTTTTGATTGTCCATTGAACTGTCCTGCAATGTAGATTTTCTGAAGTATGTGTTGAAATCCAATATAGCTTTTTCTTCCTTCATATTTCTAGTCAGTGCTTCTGCTTCTACCTGAATGTGCACAGAATGAAGTGAGCTTATGAAAAGCATAATCAATGAGAATAATTCTGAAAGAAAAATGACCTATGGCAAAGCTAAGTATAAATCACTATAAATTTACTGAATTTTCTAGGGAGCAGCCTTCCTCTTACTGTGAATGGTGAAGAAAGAGCAAACTAATAAATGTGGTAGGTCTACATTTTCTTAAATGTCCTGATTGTTACGTTCTTGTAATGAACTGTTCTTCACTGAGGATTTGCTTCATGAGAATGTTTTCATGTGCCTAGAGTTAGGCTGAGTACTCAGCAGATTACTTTCATCATCATTCGTTTTCATACTGACAGCTTCCAGCTAGATCTGAAATTAGGTCAGTAACTACCTTGAACTCATCTTACCTGTGGGGTGGTCCATATGGAAAGAGATTTAGAGTAGAAAAGATAGATAATGCGTAAATTTGACATATTTATAGAATACCGAAAAGGGCTTTTAAGAAATTTTTCCCACATGAAAATATAATAACTTTATCCTATGTGTAGCTAGTTTGCAAGCAGGCATAATTACGTCTTCCACTGCAGAAATTACAGTGTCTGGAGCCAACACTTTAATTTGGCCATTATCTTAAGATTTCTCTGTATCTTCCTTTGCTCTTGTCCAGTCTCCACAGTTTGTATTGATGCTGTCTGATGGAGGGTACTTTACCACCCACTTCACCTCTGACTGTGGTGCTATATTTTTCACAGAGTAAGGACAAGTACTGTGTTAATCTCACCATGCCAACAATCAGGGCCCCACCTAGCAGAGTCAGTGAAGGCCAAAATAAACAGTGGAAGATAATCATTTGATCGTATTTTTTTATAAGAATGACATCTTCAGATTGGCTGTGTGGACTGTAGAAGCACGAGAAAGAGGTTCCATTTTTGTGATCAAAGAATTCCTTTATGTCCAGAACACTGTTGAGTAAATCATCCCTATCTCGGTGGCACTTCGGTGTGTAAAAGCACTGGGAATATGGAGGGGGAAAAAGATGATGGGATTGTCACCAATATCAAGCACTTCACAGTTTTAATTTTGAAACAGCTTCAGTTGCAAGCTAGCAGAGAGAAATTTCAGTCTTAGCTCCAATATTACATAGCTATGAGTAAGAATGGCAGGAGGGCATAGAGTTAAATGGCCACTTGTAGGTACTAAGCTAAAAGCTTGAGGTAATATGGATATTACCATATCCATTAAGCACTTGGGGTACAGTGTTAAAGTGCTACAGAAATGTTGGAGAGCTTAAATGTCATTGCTTCCAAAACAAAACAAATCATCATACTGAAATTAGAAGACAGCAAAGTTTAGTGTCATCTAATATAACTTTTAAAGTTAACTACAAATCCTACCAGTTATATAACGTAGCAAAATACAGTAATTACTTAAAGACAAAATTGCTTTACTGAAGGTAGACTGTCAAGTATATTTTTTAACATTTTTGATATGCTAGCGAGTGGGACCTCTGAAAGTAAGACTGCACACTTAATAGCTCTGCTCATTCCCTGAACCTACAAATTTCAGATACCAAATTGTGAAACTCGAGTAATGTCTGTCGTTCCTGTATAGCTCAGTCCTCCCCCGAGAATGCTTTGACCTATTTTTTATCATGACTTAACCACTACAAAAAGACTCACTGAAAAAAAAATTGATCCCTACAGATGCCCTTGAGTTCTGCACCCTGCTGGGGACAGTCAGCCAGGGAAGGCTTTTGGAGTAAAAACTCTTTAATTACACTAATTTAAGTTACCTTGGAATTTAACTGGACAGCCTCTTCATTATAGTGTAGGAGAGCTTTCTGACCTGAGTGAGTGAGGTTCACAAATACCTGAAGACATGGATACTTCCCCTGACCTCTGCAACCCACGCCACAGGTGAAAGCACAGTCCAGCCAGTCCTCCATGATACGTGTGTGGATGGTTGTGCAGTTCGATTCTTCTCTCTGTGTGCTGCAATATGGAAAAATACATGTTCTTCAACTACTAGAGAATTTAGTTCCGCAGTCCTAATGTCATAGCCCAAGGCATTTGTCTGTTTCGAGGTAGTGATGGCAGAGCCATTAACAGGCATCACATAATGATCAGGGAGTCTGGAGGACATAGAGATGGTGTAAAGAGCAATAAGTTGTCATGTCCCATCTCAACTCTGACTCTACCAGTGTATTTCTCACTGTACCAACCCTGTAAGATTCACTCAGATCCTTGGTATTCAACTTTTAGAACCATCCGAAGAGGTTTATTAGGAAAACCTGATAAATGTGATCCCAAAGATTCACTTGCAGAGATTCTGGCTCAGTGGGTAAACTGAGGCCCCAAAAATCTATATGCAGTTATTTGGAGAAACACCGTAAGTGATATTACCCTAAGTATTGTATCACTAAGATTCATACCTGGAAATCTCATCACTTCATGTTTCATTGCTTCGAGATGCCCCTTACCCTTTGGGAGGAGACAGTACAGCCTGCAAGACTCCTAGTAACAAGGTACAATTCCATGTACACACTCTGCTCCCAAAAAAAATGCAAGCATTTGGCAAATCTGTATTAGAATACTTTCTACAGTTTTGCTACCTGTGATTTCCTTAAAGTCAGGAGCTACATCCTGTTCCTCTTTACATTCTTCAAAACAGAAGCACAACTTTGCAAGTGTACTGAATTAAACTTTACTGCGAAAATGTTATTGGAGATTGTACATGTAATACATATACAGGCTGTACATAAGAAATGGCAGGCATAGTTCTTGCCATGAAAATTTTGTGGCAGTATGGAGAAAAGACATGTGCATATGAAATAATTAGAAAACAAGTCCAGGATAAAGTAAATGAAGGTGAGAGAAAATCCTGAGATCAAAGTTTCGAGACCGCCTCTCATCTCGGTGGGCCTGTGTTTTTATCCTCTTGCCTTAAACAAGAAGTTTGATTAGCAAGCTTTAAAGCCAGAATCTTGAAAACTGTTGTTAGCTAGGTTCATACCCTATTCTCATTCATGTCATTAATGACTCTAAATAATAATTTTTCTTTATTAATAAACTTGAGGCCACTGTGCATTTTAACCTGACCCCAAGGCCTAGGACACAAACATTGCTGGTGTGGAGCTCAAGAGATGCGGTAACAGGAGCAGTGGGAGAGCGCTGTGATGTAAGGATGGGAGACTCCACCTGATGTTGCTGGCTTCAGGCATGATGAAGGACCCCCAGCCCACGGGACCAGGCTACCTGGGCAGCATCTGACATCTAGAAGCATCTGGAGAGGAAACACTCCCAGAAACACTTCCTGGAAACATGTCTCCTCTAGAAAGGAATGCCTCTAGAAAATTCCCCTGGGATCCTGTCAGTGGTGCTGCACAACATGGTGACCTCTTCATTTTTTCCCCAAGACTGGTAACTCAGGAATGGCAGGAAATTAATCTGAAAAATAAAAAATCTGGGCATCATTGTCACATCCCGTAATCCCACCACTTGGGAATCTTGAGGCAGAAAGATCATCCTGAGTTGTAGACAAGCTTAGGCTACATAGCTCAAAGCCAACTGAACTACCTGTGAGACCCTGTCTCAAAAATGAGTAAGTACATGAAAG
Organism: Dolichotis patagonum; assembly: GCA_004027295.1. Taxonomy (NCBI): domain Eukaryota; kingdom Metazoa; phylum Chordata; class Mammalia; order Rodentia; family Caviidae; genus Dolichotis; species Dolichotis patagonum. Next base: position 13,687 of record PVJX010014604.1, on the reverse strand, counting down.
CAAAAAGGTGACTCATTTCCTTGTGATGACCCTTTTCCCTGGGAAATTGATATCTCAAAGGGAAAATTTATGACCTAAATGGTTATCTAATTTACTGGTTATGTGTTGAGATGGAGGTGGATTAGGAGATTAGAGCACAGAGAGTAAAGGAATAGCTTCCACTTTCTTACCACTTTATTCTCCATCTCCAGCTGCTTCTCATCATGGACAGAGGAACAGACAATTCCATCTCCCTATCCTAGACCACTGTCAGGAGAGCCGACGCTGAAGAAACCAAAGGGGCCTCTCCTCTATCAGAGGGCCTAGGTTGGACCCAGATTGGAAACTCTGGATCTTGTGTCTCTGTTTCTTACCTGAGCATGAAAGGCTTCAGGATCTTTGTTCCAAGCAAGAAGAACATTAGGACTGAGAAACCCATCATGGCAAACCCCAGCAGCACAGCTCTGTCCTCTCCTGCACTAGATGGCAATTTCTTGTGCACACCTGGTAGATCTCCATCATTGTAGTCTCTATACCTCCTCTTCTCAGGGGAAAAAGCTGTCCTGGGGAAGCAGAGATGCCACAGTGAGCCATAAAGGAGTGGCAACAAGGCCAGGCATGGGGCTACATGCCTGTAACCCCAGCCCTCTGGGAGGCTGAGGCAGAAGGATCCAAGTTCAAAGCCAGCCTAAATAACGTAACGACTCAAAAAAGGAAAGGCTGGGGATGTAGCTCAGTGTAAAGGCCTTGGATTCATTCCCTAGTGCCCACAGAAATAAAAGTAGCAACATTTATCAACACAAGGAACTGAGGAATAATCGTGTTTGCTCTCCAGAGGGTGGTTAACAAGTTCAGTGCAACATATCAAGATCTCACCTGCAGAACCTGGTGAAAATTCTGGCCTATGTTAAAATGACGTATTCTCAAATATTTTTAAAAGAGAGCGTAACGCAACTAAGGAATGTTGCCTACTGGAAGTCTTTAGAAATCTGTTTATTCAAAAACCAGAAAAATACCTAAAAGTCACTTTCATTTTTTTATGTAAATAAGTATTAAAAACTGATCTTTCAGGGATATTTTACTTCCTTTCTGAAAATATTTTCTACATTGTCTTACGAATTCCATATGAAAAAATGTCATATTTGGGGTGGACACATGCTGACCTACGAAGGTCAGTCTTGTTCTTCCACACCCAGGCTTCTGCCCACACTGATGGAGATTTCAGTGCTGTCTTCTCTCCCCTCACTTCATCTCTCTGTCCCCTTGTGCTCTGCGTGGATGTCCCTGCACTTCCCTCCCCTCTGTTCTGCCTAAAAACCCTCTCCAGCACCAGATCTTTCACCATGGGTCTCTAGGGCAATGCATAGGTCAGAGTGGTGGCCCATAGACAGTGCCCAGCCAGTGGATGGATGGATTTTTGGTGAGATTATTGCCTTCAAATCATGACATTTCTCTTTAAAATGCTGATTCCTAACTTTTTTTTTTTTTTGGTGCCAGGGATCAAACTCACGACCTCGAGTTTGCCAAGCAGGCACTTACGCCACTGAGCTAAACCCCCAGCCCCTGATTTCTAACTTAAAAAAAAAATTCTAAAATCCACACTCCCACAGCTGAACTGCTGGCCGAGCCGAGCGGTGTCTCCCCCTCCACGTAGATGGTGTCCTGCAGTTTGCCACAGCCCCACCACTTCAGGTGGCCAGTGCTGCCAATTGAGTGTTCCCTGCACCATCTTTAAAGGCTTTATAAGTCAAGCAAGCACATCTCTAAAAGTAAAAACTCGGGCTCTATCAAACCACCTATAAAACTTAACTAAATTTTGAAGCCAATCAAAAAACCCTATCAAGGGAATTGGTGGTAGTTGCTGGTTTTGCCCTAAGCATGCTTCAGACTTTGTCCCACACCCCGCCCTTTCCTCTGTCCCCTGCAGCACCTCACACACTGAAGGACTTGAGGCGAGTATCTGCTGAAGCAGGACGTCCCAGGTTAACGGCACCTTGGGCACTGAAGTTCCGGTTTGGGACCTGCTGGTCTCCTTGGACACCATACTCATCCCCTGTCATCTCACCCTTGGAGAATGGACACAGAAAAAATAAAATTTGATCCAGGGCATTTTATGACATCAGTAAATTGGATGTATTGATTAAGGACAGTCTTCCCCTTAAAGTAAGGTTTGGATATTTTCTGTAGCCTCCAGTAGCCAATATCCTCCATGTTCCCTCGTGCTCTGACACTGGGACTCTGTTGATCTGCCTTGTAAGGTGTCCTGGAGGCTTTACTGTAAGGTATCCCTGGAGTCCATGAGTGGGGAAGCTTTTAATGAGGTCTCTATGGCATTTCTGATGCATTCATTAAGTATACCAATTATAATAGTATGTTATGCAAAACTGGCACAACCTGTTAGATTCTGATCTAATTTAGGAATAAGAACTGGCAGAACTCTAGACCAGACTTCCTGTTTCTGAAATTTCTGTCCACTTTGTTTTAAGGCTTTATGACAAATTGATGTGGTGGTGTGCACCTGTAATCCCAGCACTTGGAAGGCTGAGGCAGGAGGATTACAAGTTTAAGGCCAGCCTGAGCTATGCTGTGAGTTCCATTCCAGTTCTAGGATACAGAACAAGACCCTGTCTAAAAGAAGAAGAGGAGGAGAAAACAGGTTCATGTTTGGGGGAAGGAAAATAATTACTAAAAATTAACACAGATAAATTTTTATTGTGAAAGTAACAGGATTCTGTTTCAGGAGTATGGTGGGTCTGATACCTACTCTAACTGCAAATACCTAAAAATTCTGCCTAAAACTAAAAGAGTTTGGAAACTCAAGGGGCAAAAAGTACATGAAAATGGCAACCCAAAGAGGAACGTGGGCAGAGCCAGAGTTTTACCTTGAAGGATCTTCAGGGCTTCACTCTAAAAGTTTGTATGGTCACAGGGATAGGAGAGAATGCCCAGGGCCTGTCCAAAGTATGGAATTTAATACACCATTCAGCTGTAGCTGGGGCCCCAAACTACCTAAGTTTCAGTGTAAGGCTGATTTTTAAACACACGTGCACACTCACACATGTCTATAAGAGACCAAGGAAAATATTTTTCTCAAACCTTAACAAGGAGAGAGCAGGCCAGTCATGATGGCACATGGCTATAACCCCAGGACTCGGGAGGCAGAGGCTGGAGGATCACTGAGAGGTCGATTTCAGCCTAGGCTACAGAGTAGACTCAAGGCCACTGAACTGCATAGTAAGATCCTGTCTCAAAAAAGATAAAAAACAATGACAGTCCCAAATTTGATAACCCAGTAAAAGATGATCCTCAGAATTTGCAGCCTGAACTCACTCTGCCTGGGTAATCCAGAAACATCAAGTTTAGAGTTAGCTTAAGGTTGTCTGACGTAAGTAGTGCCATCTGCCTCCCAATAGAAGTAAATATGTACCTTGTCCATAGACCCACCTCCAGCCCAGACCTCAAAAGAACACTATAAATGTCCAAAGAGTACATATTCATGTTCAAAAATCATAAGACATACATGGAAATAAGGGACTTTGAGTATACAAACATAGACAACACAATCAGATCCACAAAAAAATGAGATACTTGGGAAGAATATATGTTCTTAATATTTAAAAAATGAAGGATTGAAAATATTAAAGAGTGTAAGGGACTCTAAAATACTATCAAACTAGTATTAAAAATATAGCCCAGCATGTGGTGCACACCTGTAATCCCAGCACTCGGAAGGCTGAGGCAGAAGAATCACCACGAGTTCAAAGCAACCTGGGCAACATGCTAAGTTCAAGGGAAGCCTGAACTGCATAGCAAAACTCTGACTCAAAAAAATTTTTTAGAACCAAATAGAATTTCTAGAAATGAAAAAGTAGTTGAAAGTAAAAACTTAGTGGACAAATTTAACAGTCATTTAGATACATGTGAAAACATAATCTGCTAGATCTGCAAAATAGCCTAAGTATAATACTGACAGATTTTTAAATGGAAAATACTAAAGTGAGGGTAATAAGATTGATGGAAAATGTCTAACATGGTGTCTTTTCAGGATTAAAAAAAAAAAGATGTTAGAAGCAATATGGTAAAGAGAAAATTAAATTTCAGAACTGATGAAAGACCCATCCACAGATTTCAGAAGCCCTGTGGCATAAAATAAAAAGAAATCTACACCTCAACATATCCAGATATATAGCCATAAAAACAAAAAAGAGATCTAAGCATCCAGAGAAAAAGATAGACTGACTGCAGAACTGACAAGCTGAACACTTACTGCTGTACAACGAAATGGAAGTGAGAACACTGTCATTGTGCCAGGAGAAAGTGACCACAGACTTCCGTATCTGGGAAAATTCAAGTCTAAGTGTGAAATAAAGACATCCCACGCACTCCAACAACAACAAGTTCACTCTCAATAGACCTCAAAGGAAGAGGTCCAGTATTTTCTCTTGGTAGATGGAAAACAACCAAGGTGACAGAACTGAGATTTAATCAGAAATGAAGAGCAAATACAGGCGTAGATAGGTAGGGACGTTCCCTCTATGAAATGATAGTAATCACTCAGTCTATTATAATGGTTGGGGGGATTTTTAAAAAAAGATAAATGCATGACCGAAGCACACATTAATGGGATAACAGTGCTGTGTGTTCTAAATGCGTGGTAGTTGCAGGGAAGGAGAAAGAGAGAGACATTGTATCACTTTATTTCAAGTCTGCGTACTAAATTTGTGGAGTAGCCTTTAAAAAGTAGAAATAAGTGATGTAATTTCCAAACTCATTGAAAAATCATCAAAGGGAAAAGTTCATACAAAAGAAAGAAAGAACTGAAAGAAAAAACAGGCCAGACCTCATAAAATACGTGACAGAATAATGTTACTCTATCAATGTCTAAGGAAGAAAACCAAATTTTTGTGTTTGTCTATCTCTGTCTCGGTCTGTCTGTCTCTCTTTCTGTCTCTAACTCGAGGTGATCTTCCTGCCTCAACCTCTCCAGTTCTGGGATTACAGGCATATACCACCAATGCCCGGCTTTTATCTCCACTTCGGACCATGTATTATCTTGAGACATTTATCCTTATCAAGGCTGCAGATAGGATTGTACCACCAGACCCGAGCAAAACACAGGGCTACAGGCGCATTCTGGCTCAGCCTGGGGCGAAATCAGTGACGCGCTTTGAACACACTCATCTGGGTGTGACCCGCCAGGAGCAGCAGCCTTCCCCTCCGAGGCTGAAACGGGTGCAAGGAGTGTTCAGTGGAAACGAGCTGTGTGACTCAAAGCTTCCTCTCTCCTCTGCCACTCCGTTCACGCACGTATGTGACTGCTCAGCATGGGGCCCTTGACATTACTATTTCCCTGTAATTTGTTCTTGTTGCAGAGAAGATTGGGGCAATTATTTTTACCTTTCTATTTTTTAATTACCAAAAACTTTTAACAACCTCTTTTTATTTAACCACTTCTTCGGAAACGGCGCGGTTCATCAAGTTCAGCAAGAGGAGACAGCGAGCCCGTGGTGCGTTTTAGAAATGAGAATGTGATTCTACACTGCTTTGGCAACGAACAGCTGCCTTGTATCTGATTCACTATGCCGTGAATGGGGCGTGAGAGCTTGTTTGTGCCGTGTCTGCCATTTGATCTCCTGCCATGCCGTGATTCACTGTAATTGTCTGTTCATAAAAGCGTTAGTTCATTTCCAGGAGAGAAGAACCTCTTTCTCTGCTCTGTAATGTGTGTCTTCCTTCCTGAATCCAAACCCCTACATCTCACTATGCTCCTCCTGTGTCTTCTAACCCCCAGAGCTGTAAGCAAAAAGGATAATGCACGGGCATAAACATCCTGACCATTATAACCTTCAGGGCTTCCACTTCCTCAGCTCCAAACTGCACTTGAGTCAGTAAAATATCTATTTTCCACATAGTGAGCAAACACGACTGTGAAATGTACCGCAGATCCAGACTATCCCAGCGCGCATTCCACCCGCAGGCACTGCCCTTCTCTGCTTTGATGTCCACTTCTGATGGCCTCATATCTCAACCCCAGGCAGGTGCGAGGGCGCCACTGCACTAAAAACTCCCGTCTGTTTTGCTCTGCATTCGCCTAGGGACCTAAAGATAATCTTACTTCCCCTTTTTGCTGGTTAATAGCATCAGCTGAAATGTGGCCCAAACAGAAAGGTCAACTTGAAAGTGCCTCGGGACTCTTTCTGCTTCCCTCTCACAGGTAGGAAAAAGATGAGGCAGAGATAGGTTAAGTGACTTGCCCAGGGACACACAGTTAGTTAAGTGGTGGAGCTGGGATTTGAATGCAGTACTGTGACCTCAACGTTCTCTAAAGGAATCAGATGCTAGTGTAATTTCCTCATTCATTTAACTGAAAGAGATCAAATGTGCACCAGCTGTGTGCTGAACCACGCCACTGCTGGGACCCAGAACCTGTAACCTGAGGTAGGATTCGGTAGAGGCAGAATTCAGTTAGAAAAAAAAAAAAAAGCATGCAGCGAGGTCAGAGCTGCTGGGGAAGCCTCCAGGTACCCTGGAGGACAGGCCAGTGAGCATCCTAAGAGCACAATGACAGCTCAGTCCCAATCTTATTACAGCCCACATCCAACTGCTTGTTCAGCAAGATGCCTATTGCAGACCAAGAGAGCTGGTGACTTACCTCCCCTGGCACCTGCGGCTGCCCTGGAGTGTAATTTGAACCGGGATGCTGAGGGGCTGCATGAGACCAAGGCGGGGCTAACGGGGCTCCTCTCACCTCGTCATGCCCCAGAGGGCATCGGAGGGGGAAGCTTACGCATCAACACAAGTGGCATCCCAGAAGGAGCCCCCAGGCCCCGGCACAGTGGCGCCCCTCGGAAACACTGCCACATCCAGAACTGGTAGCCTGCTAGGATTTTCCTGGAGGTGGGAACTCAGGACAGCCTGGCCCCCGTGGCTCTGAAGATAGATTCCTGGCCAAGTGGATCAGCCTGTCTCAAAGACTCAAGAACCGTGTGGTTTTCTGGAACCAAAGCTTCTCCCCTATGGTTGTCCTGTGCCTGCCACCAACTTATCACCTAGTTCCTCCTCAGCGAACAGGTGCATCGTCATAGAGACCTAAGCACTGTGGAAAGTTCTGAGACCCAAGGGATCCTCTATAATCGGTGAGGGACACACTCCTTACAAGATATTACAAGAAGAGGAAATGTTTTGCCCAGGTCACACTTCCTTTTTCACAAATTGTTGGAATGTAATCATAAAGAACAGCTTGCTCTTGTAAATTGCATGTGCTAATTAAGATTAACTTTTGTATGTGATTTCCCAAATTTTCAAGGCTTAACGGGCAATAAATAACACCATTAAAATGATCTCAAAGTGCTTTTTAAATGTATCAAATATGATTTTGATAACTTGAAGAGCATTTGGAGATCTTTACAGCTAAATTATGAACATTGCCACAATACAGTATCATAGTTTATGAGATCAATATGATAGAGTGCCAATAAATTTTATTGTTTTTTAATCAAGGCAAGGCTATCTTACCATTTTCCAAAATGTTGGAGTGAACAAGAATGTAAGCATAATTTCATCTCTCAGTACTGTGGAGCTATATAAACTGTTCCTTGTCATCTTAAAATCATTTAATGAAAATATATATTTGTACATACCTGATTTGCATTATTATTTGGCTAGAGTTATGGACTCAGTCTTGTGTAAAATATTTGTTTTCAGTGAACTGAAGCAATTTATGATAAAAATTGATGATATCCAGTATTTTTTCTTTCTGCTTCCTACTTCCACCTTATGTTTATAAAAAAAATAGGTTAATTTTTCCTTCTTAGATTTATCTGTGCTAATACATTACTTCTACATCTTAGAACTTAGCTCTTTTGAAAAAGTGAATGATTTGCTGATATTTCTGTGTTTTGATTCAACCTCAAAAATATGGTAATTTTTGTAGCCCATGAGACTTTTGGGAAGCTTTTCCAGGCTGGTCTTGAATTCTAGCTCCAGCCAACCACCCTCATCTCAGCCTCCAAGTAGCTGAGAAACCTCTCGTGCACCGCCAACCCGCGAGACCCTATCTGCACCCAGAACTCACATCTGCCTTTATGGGGCCTCCCAGCCATTCGCGGCTTATCGTTCTTATTCCCTTTAGGAGAAAATACCCATGCATAATCTTTAAAACTTCACCTTTAAATTGAGTGAAGAGAGAAAGTGGGTGTTTCTACTGACTTTTAGTCCTCCTTCAGTAGTTTGGGTGAGAGCTGACAGGTTTTTTTTGGTTCCTAACAAGTGTGGGCCTGCTTATGTCTTGGGTGGAGCTGTCACAATTAGCCATCCGAGTCTCTGCTCAGATCTAGCTGGTGCTCTGGTTCTTTTTTGCTGTTGTTGTTGTTTGTTTTTGGTTTTTGTTCTTGTTTTTTGAGACAGGGTCTCACTATGTAGTTGAAGCTGGTCCTGAACTCTCTATCTATCCCAGGCTGGCCTAGAACTCACAGTGACCCTCCTGCCTCAGCCTCCCAAGTTCTGGGATTACAAGCATGCTCCATCACGCCCAGCTTTCTCTTTTCCTTTTTTAAATAGAGCCAAGATGGTAAGTGAGAAAAGTAATGTCGCTTTTTCCTTTTGATATCACTGAAGCCTGCTGGTAATCAGCTGGCCTTTCCGTTCACTAGTAGCACACCCGCTCCTCCCTCTCATCACAAATACTCCATTCTGAGCTGCCAATTCACTGTGTGAATGAGAGATGCCAGGTATAGTACATCAGGACTTCTAGATCTCAAGACCTTTCCTGACATCCTGGCTTATTCCTGAGTTAGTCACTTCCTGGAGATCACATCCCGCTCCATAAAACAGTAACTGCCAAGTGTGGTGGCACACACCTGTCATCCCAGCACTCACAAGGCTGAGGCAGGAGGATCTGTTTGAGTTTGAGACCAGCCTGGATGACATAGTGGGTTCAAGTCCAGCCTGAACTACATGAGTAGACCTTTTCTCAAAAAAAAAAAACCCCAATAATATAATAATAATAATAATAATAATAATAAATAAAACCATAACCATGAATCACCTGTCAGCCCACCATGTGTTGCGTCCCCTCCTTGTTAGTCCAGAGACTGTGGGTACTGGGTTCAAATTCTATCTTTGTAGCTTTAAGTAACCGTTTAAAAATTCCCTGCTCTTGTTGTCCTCAGTTAAAAAAAAAAAAAAAAAAAAGGAAAGAAAAGAAAAAGGAGTAAATAAAAGCTCAGTGTGAGCTGCGTGAGTATGTGAGGCTCAGTGTCCGCAAACTGCTATGAGACCTATATATGAAAGAGACCATTATTACAAAATGCTGGCACTGTGGATTCCCGGTTCTATAGACCCAGTCATGTCTTTTGCACGTAACAGATGATTGACGCCAAGGAGAAAAAGAACTTTCTCTCCTTTTCACCATGCTAAAGCAACTACTTCCTCGTTCTTTTTCTATTCTCTCCTTACAACTAAGAATTCTACTATTCTGCTATTACAACTGAGGATTCTTTTGTGGCTGACAGGCTCCATGCTCATGAAAACTGTACCTGTTTCCCCAAGTTCAGAGATGAACAGATCATTCACAACAACCTAAAAAGCATACAATGGCTTATATTCTTTGTGTGTCTGTGTTGTAGGGGAATAAAGAAACGCCTAACTAAACAGTCATCTAGAATAGGGCATTTATGCGAATACAAACAACAATTTAAACAGTCAAACATAAAGGCATACCTGATCTTACATTCTCTGTGCAGGAAAACAAGGAAATATGGTCCATGCCACACATGGTAGGTCTCTCACAAGGGACCTTGCTTTTCCTTTACCCTAAGCATTATCTCCAGCCATCTTTGCTAATTAAATGGGCACTTGACTCTATGAACTAGACTCTTGTCTGAAAAAGAAGCATCACTTCTCAGCAGACATTATGCCTTCTCTGAATAATACTATTGTACTGACTAACATTTATTAAGGACTTAGTAAAAACCAGCATTGTTTGAAGGAAATGTGCACCCATTAATTTATTCACATGGGATTTTTTTTTGAGACAGTTTTCATTATGTAGTCCAGGTTCAAACTCACTGTGTAACCCAGACTGCCCTTGAACTCACAGTGATCCTCCTGACTCAGCCTCCCAGGTTCTAGAATTACAATAATGCACCACCACACCCTGCTTGTATTGTGGGGTGTTTTGAAGAGCAGAAAGCTCAACTGACCCACAAGAACAACAATACTGGGCCTATCTTGGCATACAGACAAAACAATGGATAATTGAAACAGAAACTAATAAAATGATAGCTGAAATTGTTAAACAGTTTAGCAGTCCTCAACTGATGGGCTTGTTTAAAACCCACTATGACCAAATCTTCACCAGGCAGGACTGGGTACAGATATAATATTGTAAGTCAAGGTAATTGTTCACTACATAAATGGTACTCAAATTCAAGTGAGACTTTCTATTTAAAAAAACAAGATTTCCAATCCCTGTCTCTACTGCTTTTAATAAAATAATTTGGATATAGAGCCCAAGAACCTGCTTTTTAAATGCCCTTCATATAGATGGTCCCATATTCACACCTCAGGAAACCTCTGCATGTGTGTGGGTATTGTGCTCAGCACTCCGTGCTCAGTACTCAGTACTCTGAGAACATTTTACCCTGGTCACTAACCCTCTTTCCAGGCCAAAATAATGATCATCACAAAGAACAAACATTTCTTAAAATATGTTTAGGATGTTGAATTTGTCAAATGTTCTTTTCTGCATCTGTTAAGACGACTGTGTGGTTTTCATTCTTTATGTGGAATATCACATTAATGACTTTGGGTATTCAGAACTATCCTTGCTTCCCAGAGTCATCGTGTATGATAGTTTCAATGGACTGTTAAATTTCGTTTGTTAGTATTTTGTTGAATGAAGGTTCTGACGTCTATGTTCATCAAAGACAGATTTGATTTGATTTTTGCTTTCCTTTGTTTTGTTCTGTTGTGCAGTCCTGGGGATTAGATTCAGGGGCTTCACGGAGCTGTACCCCCAGCCCTCTTTGATTTTTGAGGCAGGTTCTTGCTAAGCAGCTGAGTACACCTGGAAAGGGCACTGACATGCAGTTTTCACTGTTATTTTTCTTTTATTTTTTTTCTTGTAGTATCTTTGTCTGCCCTTGGTGTCAGGATGATGTGGGTCTCATAAAATTTGGAAGTGTTCCCTCTTCGGCTTTTTGAAAGAGTTTAAAAAGATTTGGTGTTAATTTCTTAAGTATAATTCAACAGTGAAGTCTAATTGGCCTTTCTTTATTAGGACTTTTTAGAGTATTGCCTCAATCTACTTATTTGCTACAGGTCTTTTTAGGTTTTCTGTTTCTTCATGATGCAGTCTTGATAGGGTGTGTATTTCTAGAAATTTATTCATTTACTCTAGGTTATTCAATTTGTTGTCATGTAATTGGTCATAACAATGTTTTACAATTCTTTATATTTCTTGGCATCATTTATAATGTCTCTCTCGTTTTTCTCTTGTTTCATTTGAGGCTTTCTCTTTTTTCTTCTAGCTAAGGGTTTCTCTATTTTTAACTTTGGAAAAAAAAAAAACCAGTTGAGCTGCAGATGTAGCTCGATAGTAGAGTACTTGCCTAACAAAGTACAAGGCCCTAGGTCTGATCCCCACCAGCACAAATAAATAAATCTCGATTTTCTTCATTAGTTTTCTATTTCATTTCTTCCTGCTTACAAGATCTCAATAAACTAGGTATAGAAGAAATATATCTCAACATAATAAGGGCCACATATGAAAAGTCCACAGCTAACATCATACAAAGCAGTAAAAAACTGAAAGATTTTCCTCTGTCAGGAACAAATCAGTGATGCCCAATGTTGTTCACTTTTATTTAACACAGAGCTACATGAAAAGCAGCCGCTATCAAAAACAAAAACATGCAAAAGATAACAGGGATTTGCAAGGATATGGAGAATCTGAAATCCTCATACACTGTCACTGGGGAAGTAAGTAGGTTTAGTCACTTCAGAAAACATAGTGATTTATCAAAATATTACAACTAGAGTTATCACATGACCAAGCAGTCCTCCTTCTGGGTATTGGATCCAAAAGAACTGAAGTCAAGATTTCAGAAAGGTGTTAGAATTCCACACACATCACAGCCCTGTTCACAATAGCAAAAATGTAAAAACAGTCCAAATGTTTATCAACAGATGGATGGATAAATAAAATGTGGTACCATAAGAAAAACGTGGCCCAGGGTTCAATCCTTAGCATCTCCCCCTCAAAAAATAGAAAGAAAGGAAGGAAAAGAAAATGAAAAAAAATGTGGCACATACAGACAGTGCAATATTATTCAGCTTAACGAAGAACATTTGGCAATTTGAAACACCATGGCCAAACGGGAAGACATTAAGCTGAGTGTGATCAGCCAACCACGGTGAGATAAATACCAAATGATTGTACTTATGTGGGGTGTCCAAGATAGTCAAATTCATAGAACCAGAGTAGAACTGTCATTTCTAGAGGCTAGGGAGAAGAAAAAGAGTACAGTTCAATAAGTATAAATTTTCACTTATAATAAAATGAATATCTTCTAGAGATCTACTGTATAACATTGTATCTATACTTAACAATGCTGTATTGCACACTTATAAGCTTGTAAAGGGAACAGATCTCAGGTTTATATGTGTGTCTTATGTACACACGCACACACATGCTTTAGAAAACACTGGTGCTGAGAGGAGACAAGATGGCGGACTGGTAGGTAGCAGGAGAGAGACCCTCTCTGAGAGAGACAGCTCAAATGCCAGAATAAAACACCCTGGAGAGACCCTAACAGAGAGAGAGAGAGACTCTCACAACACAGAAAGAAACTAAAGCGCAAAAACCCACTAGAATAAGAGGTCCTGGGGCTACTATTAGTGAAGATAAGATCGGAGAGCACGGCACCCGCCTCGAGATGCCTGAATTCCGCCCGACCTGAACAAGCGATCTGAGCTGAAGCAACTGGCTTGAGCCGCCGGAGCCCGGAGCTGAACAGCCCTGCGTGCAGCTCGCCGGGACCGGCACTGCACACAACCCACCCAGAGGCACCGTGAATTCCCACCTCAGCCACACTGAAGTTGGAGGTCGGGCAGTCCAGCAGTTCTCCGGGACACGGTGAGTGATGAAAATAAGACCCTTCCACGGGAAAGGGGAAACCGACTGGACGACATGTTGGATTTGGGCAGGACAGCCCTAACTCCATAAGGAAGTGGCTTCAGCTGGTTATTCCCCTTGCCGAGTGGATTGGTGGAATCTGCTTGGACTAGGCCACGCCCCTGGCGGGGACCCAGTTACTTCCCTGAGATCAGTGCACACTGACCCAGTGAAGGCCTGCAAAGGTTGACTGGCCCAGAAGGGAGGAGCTAGCGCACACTGCCCCTGGGTGAACTCTAATCTCTGATAACCTATTGAAGAGGGCTAAAGCTCCTAGCCTGCACCCTCTAGAGGAACCTTAAACAACAAGAAAAGGGTCTGGGAATTACACCGTACACTTGTATGGAAGGAACCAAAAACATGACGAAAGGGAGAAATAAGAAAACACTCCCAGCCCCCAACCCTGAGAACATTGATCCAGGAGAGGTAAATACAAAAGAGACTGAGGGCAGCAAAAATGCAACATCAAGCACAGCATTAGCGGACATAAAGAGATATATTCAAGACCTCGTAAGCGGGACCAAAACTGAA